>CCAG010023731.1:0-68461 GCA_001077435.1 Glossina morsitans morsitans | reverse complement strand
AGACACCGCGATTAATTTTTTCTTAATAATACCAGCGATATGGATATCAAATAAACGAACATGGAGAGTAGAATGCGAAAATTAAAGTGGTGGGTAGAAGAGATGCGGCCCCCGTCGAATATAACTATCTCACTTGTTTTTATATATTATTAAGGATAGATATTAAAGATCAATCGCCTTTCCAAATCGAATATTAACCAATTTTACAAGTGTTTTGAATATGTTTTAAAAGAGCGAGGAAGAAGTTCGATGAAAAGCGATAATTCGGTTTTGGAGGAGCAACTATAATATTACTAAAGAAAAACGATTCCATTTCTTATGCTAAGCTAAATATACTTCATACGAGAATCATGCTGGGTGCTGTCCGTATGTCCGCCTCTCAACTCTTGATGTAAGGCATATTTTAGCAGAAGTTGGAGAATAACGCTTGGGATATATATCTTTAAGTTAAGCCCGTAGATAAGGTTTAAAAATGAGCGCAATACGAATCCTCAATAAACAAGAAAATATAATTACGAGTTTATAACGAACAATTACGAATATTGCCCAAAACTTCAGTAAAACTTCTTGCTGCTCCATTTAAAGCTCGTTTTCCTTATTTCGTCATGTGTTTCCCATATCTTCGATTACATAACCTTAAGAAAGAAATGCAGGCTTTGGAAAAAGGGCACACAATGCATGTAGTTTTGCTGTTGCAAGCGGAATGACGAATGAGGAAGAAGCAATTTCTCGATTAGGGTGTATGAACTTCATAGTTTAACGTTACGTAAACCTTTTTTTATTTCATTTATATTATTACTTTGTACCTACATTAACTCGTTCGCGGGCAATAAAAATGTCGGTGAAGTGCGAAAAATGATAGTCAATTTATTTTAAAATTATATCCAAAAGCTTTTTGAGTATATTTTGTGAAGGTAGTTAGAGGATCATATTTTAATCGATATATGCAACGAATGCTATAGAATTCACGGGATGACGTGAATGGTACAGCATAAACTGCACCAGGAAAAAATAAACTAATATGGAAAAACCCTAAGGGATCAGTTAATCAGTACTTCGGCAAGTACTACTAGATCTATATAAAATTAAATGACAAATAATTGACTTTACACTGGAGTGTTATAGCGTTCATGTTGTTGTTTTGCATCACGATAAAAATGAACGCATTCACGTCCGCGAACGCGTTAAGTAAAAACTATAAATACGAACTTTTTGCAAATTAAATTTTTACATATGCAGACGATTGCAGATGGTTACGCACTCAACGATTAGAGATATTTATACATTCGTCATTACATATGCAATGATGAAATTACTATACTTCCAACGAGTATAAGGACTATATACCTACAGCTTTGTAAAAAAGAAAAAGGTCCCCCGCTACTGATTGTCTTTTCAACGATAAGTTAGTTTAAACAATAAACGAAGGCTCTCAGAATTTCTCTTTGCAGTTACACTCTTTCTCCTAATAATTATATGAGAAAATGTTTCAAGGTTTTTATTCTTTATTGCTTTCTGGGTTGTAATCTGTAGTTGTGTGCGTTTATTTGTACCCCCAGTTATTCATCACCAGTAGTTACAGATAAGAGTGAAGAGAATGTCCATATATTATATACATAACATATATATATATATATATATATATATATATATATACATATATATGTGTGCACGCAGAATATATATTTGTACAATAATTGCAAATGCATCATCCCAGTCGTGTTCACTTCACTGAAAGGGGTCAACTCAAGCAAAGCAATCATTTTTTCTTTCTTTCATCACTTGCACTCACTCACCTGTCTTCAGTATTATACATCATTTTGCTTAAACGACCAATTTCCGCACATTTGGTACACTTTTTAAAATTTTTTAATTTTGCTTCTTTTATTTTTTGTTTAGTAGCAATTTAATTAACAATTTTTCGTTGGAATTTGGGTCCGGGAGAAAGAAAGCACTCACCGCGAAATTTATATGAAAGCAGTAAACCAAACCAAAATACAATTAAACGCAAGTACACACACACTCGCACACAAAAAAAAAGAATATAAAGCGTTGACATAACCAACTTACAGAGTTGCCAATCTTTTCAATTTTGAGTTTCTATTAAATTAATTTAATAGCTATAAAGTTTACAGCACCATTTTATCTTTTACCAGACGTTGCGGCGCTCGAATTGGTCAGGGACTACTTTTAGTAGTATTTTACTTTAGCACATTTTTCTGTTAATCACGTATAGTTTAAAACAAGCGCAAGAATAATATATTCACCCGATCAACCATCAAGTAAATTATTCTACTAATCGTTAAGCGAACATAGTGAGTTAAAGAATATAAATCTGGATAACTCTAATAGATAGAGACTCATCATGTTTTGGGGAGAAAAACACCAATCAAAAAAAAACAAAATTGACGACTTCAACAAAACACCAATGAAGAAAAACAAAAATTGACTACAACCTAAGTCTGGATAATTATGAATTATTCACGTGTGCTGATATAATACACGGAATCAAAAATTTAGTTTTTCTCACTTTACCCTACCGTTATTATATAATAATTTTTAATAATCAAACCCCATTTTTAGAAAAGTGAATATCTATTGATAGTTTTTATTGTGTTGACAAAGGCAAGCTATTACTTACTCGTTTTCTAAATTGTAGGAATTATAAGATATCGTAACTTTATTTTCGAGGTTGCTTTCAATTACCGTAGCCTTTTTCATATTGCTAATTTTCCAGTCCCTTTTTCAAACTGATCGATTGGAAATGTGAACTTGAATGCATATTGCTGAGTGCTCGCAACAGGCTCAAGATTATATAGTAAATGCAGTGTAACCTTTTTCCGCGCATTCCTCAATGGTTACTTAGGATACTGTTTGCAACACTCTTTATAAAAAACAAACCATTTTCTAACACTCTTTCTGGCAGAAACAAAGTTATTGATTGTTAGCTTATGCATCTGCACCTTTTGTTTAAATATGTCTCAATAGGTTCTTCGAAATAAATACTGTTAATCAGTTTAATCAACATTTGCAAGCTACTTTCTATGAAGCGTTCGAGGCGACGTAGAATGTGTCAGAAACGCCGTAAAAAGCAGCGTTTAAAAAAAATCAAAGCTGGTAAAAAATCAAATAATCGGACTGAACAACGAAATTATTCTGAAATATCAATTTTCGGGGATTGTCAAATAATCGAAAAAAATTCTTATAGTCAAGGATTGCGCTCGTGGTGGGAAACCTATTGTGCTGCCATTGCTTACTATCAAGAACAGCAAAGACGATGGAGTTGTCAACAACACAATGTCGAGCATTACCAGACGTCATCAGAAGAAGAAAATTCCGATGAACAAAGTGACGAAGATGAAGATATACAAGCCAGTTTTACGGAAGAAGTAGATTTGGAATACTTAAAGTTTTTGGAAATCACTAACAAGCACCGTGAGGAGCTAAGATTGAGCAAAGAAAAGGAGAAATATACAAATCAATAATTTTTTATTTTAAATGGATGTAGGACAATGCGATCTTTAACAAAGTTTTTACGTATGAATTTTTTTAATTCGTAAACAAATTTTTTATATTAATGGAACGTGTTTTGATTCTTTATTTTTTTTTTTACTTTTTCGACATACAAATCTTATAATAATGTATTTTTTATTAAATAAATTTTCATTCAATGGTTTATTAAAAACACTTATTCTTTCGAATTATCATTACTGTCCATGCCGTTTGTTTCATTGTTAATTACATGAGTGAGCGAGCTAAAGTCACCGGTATTGCATGAAATGGAAGGTATTTCACAATTTGAAAAGCCCCGGTAATCTGTTACGGTAGGCTTTAAAGGCGAAGGCAATGAACTCTCATTTGCCGGTGAATCACTATCCAAAAGACTTTTCTCCTCGATGTTAGAAAAACCACTGTCATGTTGGCGATTCCTTTTGGGTAAGTTGGTTAATGGCGTATCGGACTTTAGTAAAGGGTCAAATTCGGCTAAATTTAACTTAAGTTCCTCATCAACGCTATTATTGCTATGATCTGATAAATCGAAATCATAATTAATATTGGTGAGGCCGCCACGATAATCAGTCGGTAGCAATAAATCATCAGTCGAGTCTGAGGTTTCATCTAGCAAAGAAACGGCATCAAAAGGTGCATAATTAAAGATAGGCGAAGCAAATAGTACATCAATATTATTGAGTACAGTGGAAGGCGGTAAGGGTGACAGACGGCCTATGGCTGTTGCGGTTTCATTTAATGACAAAGTTCGTGAAGCAGTAGAAGTATTTAACATACTGTCGTCAGTTGAATTCAATTTTTTTGGAGTTGTCACTTTTTGAGGTTTCAGAGGTAGAGGTAAAACTTTGCTGCCATCAGGTGCTTTGCCAGATAAAGGCGAATCATTAAAGCTGGCATCAACAGCATTTAACAAGTTGCTTTGATAATGTCCACAGCTACCGCCCTCCGTAGCAGTTTTCGTAGCAACTTTCGAAGGGTCATTAGAAAGCACCGTCCTGGCCTCAGCTATCAAAAACTTCGGAGTCTTTATCGGCAAAATCGTTAAGGGAGCCTTCGCAATCACCGCATCAACTTTTGCAGTTATTTCACGTTGAAATTCTTCCAAGTCCGAGCAAAATTGATCGATACCTTTTGTTATATTCTGATTGCGAGTCTTCAGCATATCCATGCGTTTCATATTCTCGGAGATCAAATGCAAGCTTTCGCAAGCCAATAAAGCACTTTCCCATGGCGTACTGATTGGCTTCGATCCGGACATCAGTAAGTCAAATTCTTTGGCATCGATACCCAAACTTTCTGCGGTTAGATTTTCAATGAAAGACATGGCGCAACACTGAAAAAGTTGGCGGGGTATTAGACGTGAATGATAAGTGAAGGCCAGCAATTTATTAAGCTTACCAAATTTGTAAAATAATATCCACCCTCGCCACTCATTAAACGCGAAGCATTTGTAAATCGTGTGACGAAATTGATGTTACTATGTAAACGTACAGGGTTTGCTTTGAGTACCACAAATATTAAGGCGGGTAGAAATTCATCTGCACTTGCTGGGCCTCCTACTGAATGCTTAAGCAATTCAAATATATGACGGCAACACTTAACCGTACATTCAAGCTTTTCTTGTGGTGAATAGAAAGAATCAATAGCTACCAGCTCTAAAAATAAAAAAAAGGAAAAACACAAGACAATGAATGTTGTCCTGTACTAGTAACGCTAGTAACACTTAAGGTTAGAACATGACAATATTGCTGTATTCCTATTAAGTTTGAAGTGCTGTTTTAGAAAATGTAGCGCCTACCAGTTATGGCATTATAAACTAATTCTCTTGATTCGGCATTCACTTCATCTATACTACAGGCTAAATGTTTAGCCGTAATCCAGCTGAGTTGGCGTATGCGTTCTTGTATTTTAACATCATTTTCTTCATCGGCGGTAAAATATGGACTGAAAAGGAGTCTGAAAGAAAGTTTAATAACAACATCAATAAACATGATTTTTCAACTCACTCATGATTTTGTGTCATAACAACTTTTTCAAAGAAATCAATAGCACTCTCACGATCTTCATTGCTAGCAATTTGAAATTTTTGGTCGGTATGAACAATATCAGCCAACTTTGTGTAAGCATTCTGCACTAGCTCCGAAAGTTCATCAATATTTTTTGCAGTTGTACTATGCATGTGTGCACGTATAGCCTTGTCCAGACTTTGAATTTCACTTTTCAACTTACGCTTGCCATCGTCCGGTATACGTAATTGGCGTAATAACGAAATGAATTGACTTTCAGTCGGGTCAGGGACAAAGTTTCGTTGTTGAGTAACTGCTATATATGAACACGTAATTTAATAATATAGAAAATAATGAATATTATTAATGTTATATGTACCTTTACCCTGAGTGTGTTCACTTTTGAGACGTGTTTGTCGTTTAAGAGTTTGTGAGGTTTTCTGCAGTACCGCTGGCATTAAAGACTTCTTCTTAATTACAGTACCGCCTTCGTTGACGTTACTTGTTTTCTTATTAACCGCAAGTGTTTTATTTTGATTAGATTGGCTAGACGTAGCTGGCGAGGTATGCCCCGGTTCTTGAGAATTGGATGTGACTAGTGCTACTATTTTTAAATTTAGATAAATGAAATAATGCTGTGACACAACTTTTTGTTCTTATTTTGCTTACATTTTTTCTTTTTTTCATTACGTTCGCGGAAGCATTTGGAGCATAAACCATCAAATTGCCAATAAGCATAAAAGCCGCAGCCCTGTTTGCATTTTAGCTCATGCATACGCAATTGTGGTATCCTTGTTGTAGACATTTTTTTCGATTATATGTCCGCTCCTGTGTTAATTACTATATATATTTTTTTTTGTATTTATTTATTATTTTTTATACGAACGGAATATTGCTAAACATCACACTGAACGAAAAGTAAAATTTTTTTCTTCTTCTATCAAAAAATATGTACTTATAGTAATATTCATTCACGAAGAATTTTTTATTGACTTTTGTTTTGATTTCTATTTCCCAGCTGTTTGCACAGAGCTGTTAAAAATATGTAATTGAGATAAATTTAAAGCTGCAAAATAATGTTAAAATACAATAAAGCAAATTAGAGGGAAAAAAAACCTATAAAAATTCGGTATATTTGATTTAAAAAACTCCTTTCTCTATTCCTGTGGAATAGTACTCAAGCGTAATGTTTCATGTAATTCTGATTTAGCGCTTTAAGTAAAAATTAAAAGATTTCGATTAGTATCGCCTACGTAAAAAAATTGAATATTATAGAATTTTGAGTAAACTTTATACCATCTTCTGAGAAAAAGGAACGAAAGTGAAATTGTCTCTCGTAAGACCATCTTTTAACTAATGGAAAATATTTGACCACGAACGAACTCAAGATACTAGTAAATCTAGTTGCAGCATACAATTTGACGAAGGAGGTCCATTTTATAAAACGAAAAATAATATGTAGAAAGATACGATGTACATATTACTAAAAACGGAATATTAGGATTCAAATGTATTTACTGTTTGATGTACATGAAAGCGAAATTGAATGGGACAAATTATTTTATTTTTATTTATTTTAAAATTAAAATCGTTAAGGATATATATTCAAAACGTAATTTCATTAGCCCTGCATGATAGCATAGATTATGTGTACAAGTAAGAAATGATATCAGCGAACTTGAAGGTGCACAACGCTCGATCAATGAAGGTTCCGTTCTCTAAATCAAGTTGGGACTTAAAATCTCATTTACCCATCTACCTCTGACCGTCAGTCTACCATATATTTATTTAAAACAATTTGTATTTAAGAATTGATCGAGTGCTTTACAGTTACAGTTACATACTTACCTCCGAACCATTATTGTTCTCATTATATAAAGAAACTAAATTGAATATCTTTAAAGATATTATAATTTTTTAAGTATTAATTTTATTTCCTTTTATTTTTTGCGGGACTGTGTATAATGTTGAAGCCCTTTTTAAAAATTTTCAATTATTTATGAAAAGAAATTTGAAGTTCCTTTCATTTTTTATTTCAATAAATATCATTTGTGTGATCGTGTGTGTGTGTGTGTGTGTGTGATTAAGTGAGCGAATGAACGATTATTTCTTTTAAATCTTTGGTTTTTTGTTACTTGAGTTGTTAAAGTATATTAAAAAAATTGGACGATTAATGTCAACTATTGGTTTGTTATTGTTAATATGATTTTCCTCTTTAAAGTTTTTAGCATTTATGTGGGTTCGTGTGTGTATGTGTATGCATAAGTCTGTGCCTATGGCTGTCTTTTAATTGCCGTTATACACGCGAGACAATAAACGTTGACTCTAAACTTTTTACTAGATAATAGAACTATGAAGGGAAGAAAGACAGATAAATAAGTTCTCTTCTCTTTCTTTTGCTTTTAAGATAAGGATCTCTTTGGTTTTTTGATTTTTTTTTTGGTTTCTTTTCCTTTTTTTTTGTTTTTTGTATTATGGAAAGGCAATGTTGTTGTTATATATAAATGATTTGTTTAACAGTTTAAAGTGAGATTTTGATTTTCTTTCTTTTTCTCTTAGCACGAAATCCTAATTGACTTGTCAAATACGTTGCAATTTTATAATTTAGAATAAAATTTTGGAGAGGGGTGTGTGTGTGTGTGTGTGTGTGGCGATTACATCGACTTGGGAACGTGTACGATACAGCACGTAACTTATGTATAGAAAGATATAGCAATTTAACAAACCAAAAGATTTACTCGCCTTTTGGCGAATCTTCGATATCCACCAGCTTAACCGAGAGCCAAGTCGAGATTGTTTTTGCGTTATAGGGGAATATACATGATATACATAATACATGAACCGAATTTTAGATATCCGGCACGTTAAGCAAACCGCACACAGTACACGGATCCCTTTCGCGATGAATCCTGAATATAGAGGCATGGCAAGTATTTATAACGCATTTTACATCAATACCCGTTATGAATCTTTTATCTCAATTTCGGAGCTCAAGCTTTCCAATAATCCTGATATGAGACGGAATAACGATTGGTGTTAAATAGGTTTGCACGTGAATAATGTTTGCGGTGTTCTGATGGATATAAATGGAAAATTGGTGAGGGATGAAAAGTTAATAAAAAAAAAATAATAATAATAATAATAGAAGAGTTATATTTGCTTTGGAGCAAATCTTGCGTGTACCTTATCTTAAGTAAACATATAAAAGTTGTAAAACTTTCGCTTGATTATGGGCTTGTCAATAGACCATAGATAACAAGCTTTCAAAATGATTTGATGAGAAATTGAAAAATATTTTGCAAAATTTCGATTATTTTTCAAGTTTGTTAATTATTGTGTTTGTGTTTGCCATGAAGAGTGTAATAAAAGTCGACCTTTATTTCAATTTTTCCCTCTATGCGAATTGCATAAGTCGTACGAGCAGACAGATGATGATGATTATGATAATGGTGGCAAAATCGACTTGAAATCTTATGCTAATCAACAAATATATATACTTTATGACATTTACCGCATATCGCATTCGTATGATTGCATTTTTTGTGGAAAATCGGAGGTGAATAATGAATATGAAAAAACACAAAATTTCTTTTATAATTAATAAATTCCTTGTTGTTTTTCATATGTTTTGATTAAAATTTGAAATATTTTTTTTTTGTTTTTTTTTTTTCAATTTTAACTTTAATTTTATACTTGGTTTTTTCAGTACGCTTAATAGGTTTTTTTTTTTTTTTCATTCGCTTTTTTTATAAATTTAAAATGCTTTTATGCTTCTACTTTTACTTAAATATACGCATATATGAGTGTATATGTATGCATGTGTGTTCTTTCTTTTTTCCAGTTTCCCTACGTTTGTTTTTAAATATTAAACTTTCAACAACAATTCAATAATTCAAGTTTAACATTCTTGAGTAAATATGCTTCTTTATGCTTCCATCACTTTTTTTTTTTTTGGTTTTTTTTTTTGTTTTTTCTCTGTCAGATTTTGTATATAAATTTTAAAATTAATTTTTGATTTCAATTCTCTCCTGTTCGACTTTAAAGTCTATGCTGTTCTCTAATGCTACTTCTATTCGATTAATATCTAGTCGGTTTATGTTAATCATTACACATATATTATTACATATATGCAAAGAAATTTGAAAAATCAATTCTATATTTAAATAGTTGTCTTGAACCCAAAAAAAAAAAGAAAATTCCTTGTTTGTTTCTTATATGTATATATATATATATATATATACATATATATGTATATATATTCTCAAATTTAAATGCTTTCAACTTGAAACCACCACCAAACATCCAAATCTTAAGCGAGGAAGCGAGGAAACACAAAAACTGAATTTCTCGGCAATTTTAATAAGCGGCCTAACTAACACGAGAGATAAGACAAAAAAAATTGTACTTCTTAGAAATAATTGAAATCTTGAAGTTGCAATGGTTAATGATGGACAGAGAGACGTGATCAACTTTATTCCTTTGCTCATTTTCGCAATTGTATATAATTGTATCCGCTACAAAATATTGAACATTGAACGCATCAGATTGAACTCATCACTCAGTCCATCCGACGGGGGATATAAATCGGTCAAAGAGGATTGAACTGAGTATTTTATCGGCCTTTTATCAGAAATTTAAACTTTCTAAGAGACGTTACGTTAAACTTCTCAAGTCTTTATAAAGTTTGTATTCGCTTCTTTCAACACTTCAGAAACAGTAACGCAGAGCAGTTTTTGGTATGTTCTTTGAATTCATATTATAGCGTGTTAGCAAGCGAGCGGCAAGGTATTGATCAAATTTCGACCTTTTTTTTTATAATGATAATGACGATGATGATGATGATGATAGTGGTGGTGGTTACATTTAATTTCAGTCTAAGCCCAATGTTTTACTTCTGTTTCTTTATTTCTAGATATTTTTAAATTTTAAATTCTTCATGCATTTCTAGGTGTATATACCTAGGTATATATACTTTACTCCTTTTACCCTGTTAAATCAATTTGATAAGTTATAGTGTCTCCGAAAACGATTTACTTTCAAATTTGCTAACTAAAATATTTTAAGCCAGCGATTAGTAAAAATTTTTCTATAAATAATTCAGAATCTAAAACGGCAATATGTGCAGCTCGACCAATTAATGTATTCGCTGTATGTGGTAAAGCATGATGTACATCGTAGCGTATAAGAGTTAACTCAGCGCGGGCCAAAATCGGAGCTATAATATTGTGAACCATTTCTCTGTAAACAACAAAAAAAAAAAAACAAAGAGTATATAGAGAAAGTAGATCATAAAGACGATTATCTGAGCGATTATATTTACCTATATATTGTACCTAAGTTGGAATTATCTCTAATGGCGGCTTTGCATAGTTCCAGTCGGGCGGAATGCGCCGGCACGTAACGATCTTGACTAGAGCCGCATAATAAGATGTTTTTGAAATGATGTAGAGTGCTACGTTGGCTTAAACGATAGAGAAAAGTTTTGCGTAAATCGCTAGTGTCGCGCATGCAAAGCTGAAGTAGTGAGCCAGATTTTTTCCATTTTTGCATAAACCACATACCTAAAGGAAGTGATCGAAAGGTATCAATCTCGCGTAAAAGGTATAAAAATTAAAATTTTTTTTTTTTTTTTAGTTTTTTACCCATATTAACTAAACCGCTGGTGTTGTACAAAGTACCTAAGTGGGGTCCCGATAACGATAGGAATGTATGCAGACGTGGCAATAATGAACGCATTTGTGGTCGAGCTAAAGCGCTACGTACTATAATTGTTCCCAATGAATGTGCTACAAATGAAATGCGCGTCGGATTGAGTCCACATGTTTCGATATGATATAAAATTTCAGCAACAAGTCTGCAAGTATCTCGATATCTTTATAATGCGTATTACAATGCGTATTAAATTGTTCGCACTCACCTATCAGTCATAGTATCAAAATCGGAGAAGGTATCACCTTGATTTCGTTCGGACATTAGAAACTCTAAATTGGCCCCTGGCAAGCCCAATTCCAGATAAGTTCTAACTAAGCGCAAGTCGGCCGAATTGCCATCTAAACCGTGAACACATATTATTAAATGCATGCCGTTTGGCGAGAAGGCTCGATATTCATCGCTAATATAAAAATAGGGCAGTTCCGATGATAATTTAGTAAAGTCCGAATAAATGCTGCCATTGTATTTAAGTTGTTTGCGAAACTCTTCGCGATATTTTTCAAATTCCATTACGGATATGCTGCACTCGTTTGTATTGCGTTTTTTCGTTTTCGTAGAACTTGTTCTAACCACTTGGATGCTGGCCACTCCGTGTTTTGCATTCTCTTTATTTTCCTCTTCATTAATATTCTGATCCTGGGAGTGCGCTAACACTTGGCCGTCGTTACGTACGCTACTAAAACCACCAATTAAATTGGCTTTCCCGTTAGCCAGGCCTGTCATCTGCGAGCAGCCGTTATTTAAATCCTTATTTCGCTTAATCTCTAAAATACTGTGGGATCGCATAACAGGTTTGTCAGTGAATATACCGGGCGTGGTAATTGGCTTTAAAGATTCGTATATGTGGTAGACGGGGTTATCTATGGCTCCTATCGGTTGCCGCAAATTGAGAGCATGTTGCGGTATCTCTTTCAGAGGTGGTGGTGGTGCCGGTGGCACAATAATGGAAGGTGACGAATGTACAGTAGGATTTGGGTAACTGTCTGCTCTAACTGGCATATCTGTCGATTTAAGCGGACTTATGTTACAACTTTTCAAACACAGTTTTCTTCGTTCATTTTCATTCGTTCGTTGCAGATTTTGCCTGTTTTTGTTGTCCATTTCTAAAGGTGGATCTCGGAACTCATCCGGTGGTAGTAAATCATCTTGAAATTGCTGTGGCGGTGGTACTCTCACATTTGTTATGGAATTAGTTTCTTTGATACTTGACAAATCGATCTCTGATTTTGATTTCTCTGACTTCCTATAGCGTTCCTTTCGAAAAGTAGTCTGGATATGTGAAATGTCGGAATCTTCTATTTCTGTCGATTCGGGGTAGGGCGGAACGTTTCTTACCGATCTACGATCAGACTTTAATTTCACCGTAATTGTAGCAACTTTTTTATTTGACAACCCCTCTTGTACGATGTTAGTCGCCTTGCGGCTGTCTTTATGTTTTTTACTTTTATTTTGCTGTTCCAATAATTTCTGTAACTTGAGACGTAACTGTTCACCATTTAAACGTGTTTCCATTTGATCGATTACTTTCGGACGTTTTTTATCTTCATTGTTGGTCAAAGTTTCTGGACTGGAGGGACCTACAGAACTATGCCTACTTGATACCCAACCGCTTTCCTCGCTTAACGATGATGTTGAATTGCTTAAAACGTGTGGAGTAATAAATTGCGGAGGCGGTGCAAGATTTGGTAGAGATTCGCTAAAACCAATAGTGTTTTGCTCACCTTCTTCTGTTGCATGAATTGTAGTGGCATTCAACTTAAATGGTACACTGGTGGAAGATAGAATCTTTTGTTCAGCTTTCGCTTTTTTCACCTTTGACGGTATATCGCTTTCCGAGCTGCTCGAATCTTTGCGGAAATTGCCGTTTTTCAACATCTCTTTTAAATCGGAGACTCTCACACGCGCTATTTCAACAGATCGTGGTATGGTGGCACTGGCATTTTTCTCATTCTCTTGGCTCGTTTGTTGCCTTAAAGCTTGAGAAGAACTGCTACGTGGTATAGATATTTGTTGTGGCCATACAATAGTTCGTGCCAGCGTCTTACTACCACTTTCAAGACCATTCTGCTGTTGCCCCTTGATGGGAGGATAAGAGTTTCTGGGCACTATCTCACCATTTGTTATACTTTTCGGCAGGGAATTGTAGTATGTGCGATGGTGTTCCATTAATTGTTTAGGCGGATTCAACATCTTAATTTCATGTAAGTAATCAAATTTACCTGATTTAAGAGAATGTTCGGACACTTGTCGTCCCAATGTACCGTCGCTACCGTCCACACCGCTTGTCGTCTTGTCGTAACAATTGAAATGATTACTATTTGAGTGATTATTATAGTTTTTTGCGGATGTCCCGTCGAAATTTTTGTACTTTTGGCGAAACTCAGATATATTGCGCATTAAATCTTCAGCGTCCACTTTGTTTTTGCGGCTGCCGGCTACATTGCCATTCGTGGTGAACGATGGAGCGTTATTCGGTATTGGATCAGTGAATGTGGCGTACTGTCTTAGCTCAGTATTTGATAGCTTAGAAGGATATATAAATGTTGGATTATTAAGTCTTAGCGAGGGAGCGCTATGAATGGTACCATCCAATTGATCCAAGGATTTGCTGTGACGTGCAGGAAAAGTCCCATTACTGCCTACATCGCAAAAACCACTGGAATACTCAGTTTCAGCGCTGGTTTCATCTAACAGACCATTAACCGAATGTCTTGACATATGGCGATGATTTAGACTACCCACAGTTTGCTTACTCAACGCTGTAGGGGCTATGGTCAGACTAGCTTGTAGTACCTCCCCTCCTACAGCGAAACGAGGTGGTAGAACGCCACCCATATTGCCACCAGACTTACTGTTATACTCGTAATTCACTCCACAAGAGCATTCTTTTATGTTATTCGACGTCTTGCGTCCATTAATACAACTTACACTCGTTTGAGTTTTTTCTGAAAAAGCCAACTTTTGACTTCCGTTAACTTGCGAATCTACTCGATTCAAGTGCGGATCGCTGCCTATGCGTTTGCCCGAAAATTTGCTAGGTTCAACGTAACGATCTTCAAAAATCAGAGGCAGCGAGTTTGTATCGCCGTCAATGGAGGTACAGTGAACCGGCAGCGGTGGCAGAAATTGCATGTATCGACTTCGACGGGCCATTTCCGCTATAGTTATATAATTTTGATAGTTGCTGTCATAGCAACCGGCTGCTGTATGACGAGGATTTTCCATAATAAAGAAACCCTCCGAGAAACGTCTAACTCGTAATATATGATGTTTCTTCGCCAGCAGTGTATGAACAGACGGTTGTGTGGATGCGATGAGTACTCTACGCCATAGCATTATACATTCAGCACATAACTGGGCGATATCCGAATTGGCACGTATCGCAAAGTCCTCCTCCGTATCGTGACTCTAAAGAGGAAAATAGCGTAAAAAATATGTTCTGAAATTGTTTCAAACTTCAAATGAGCGAAACCTTTGTCTGATCTAATAATTTTTGCATGCGTTCATTAGTATCGCTTTCTCGAAAAGGGGGCGAACCAATTTGATTATTGATGTTCGGTGGCAGCACTGTACTAAATTCGTTCAAGGTGATTCTTAAATTCTCTATCGCTCCCAAAAGTAGACCACAAATTTCTTGATATAGTTGGCGGGATTGTAATAAACGACCAGCTGGTCCGCCGCTACACTTCGTAGTGCTTACCACTTGAGGACCAAAGAAAACAGCTTCCAAAGGCCCAGGAGACATGCTACCACGGCAGCTTAACTTACCACTACTTATCCAAGCCTTCGAGTTCTTGGGAGCACTGAAATGTATTCAAAATGTATGCTTACAGTGAAATTTCCAGCAATTATATGTGCATTTCTAAGCTACCACACATCCACAATTTATATACTGCTAGACTACTTTCATGAACTCTATCTACCAAATCTTGTCTATGTTTAGAAACTACAAAAGTGAAAGTAAATGGGAAATTTCGTCTTACCATAATTTAATAATATGAAACAGTGATTTCCTTTATTATTTATATTAGGAGTAGTGGGTGATAGTTTTGTGTGTATTTAGCCAATCGATCAATCAGTTCAGTTAATGATTCGGATAAATTAAATTGTTTTTAGAATCCGTGAGAAAGGAGAAACGTTGACAACAACAGTTGTCGTAATAAGGATTTATTCAGAAGTGAGAGAGAGAGAGAGAGAGAGAGAGAGAGAGAGAGAGAGAGAGAGAGAGAGAGGAAAATAGAATAGAAAAATTTTTTGTTAATTTAATGTTAGAATATTTTCAAAAATCTCTACATAACTTTTAGAACATTTTACAAAAAAAAAATAAAACAAGTACGAAAGTTATATTTGCCTTAAGGCGAACATTTGATGCCTGTCTTTTACTAAATGTGAATTTAAATCAATATCTTTTATAAGCTGTAAGTCATTGATATTTCTCTTTGCGGGTATGCTTACAGATAGATCCCGCCCCATTATTTATTTTCAGGTTTATGTAAATTTCTTAAACTTATATACCGAGCTCCGGATGAATATGCGCTATGACTTCTAATATGTGATTTTTTTGTTTATAATTTGATATGAGTTTGCGGGCGAATCACGTTCATTTTCCACTTCGATTTCTGACCATCGAGCGAGAGTGTATATATGTAAATATCAGCATTCTACGCAAAGATGACATCCAAAAAGGCGGATACGGTCAAATTGTCAACAATACGTATATATCCCTATATGATATGTGACGCGTAATTCTGGATGTTAGAGACGGAACGATGGACTTAACATTTTTCGGTGTATGGTATAAAAACAAACTATGAAATATAGATTAGGCCTAGAAGATAGCAATAAGACTTAATTCAAATATAATTTATGTGCTAGATAAAAATTACCCATAGATCAAAATGATGCACTATTTCGAGCGATTGAACCAAGACCTGTCTTCAAGAGACTCGACTACGAATTTTTAGAAGGCTAACTACTCAGCGTTCAACGAAATTTTCCAAATTTCTGATATAAGCAGAAAAGTTTTATCATTTTGTTTGTAGGACGAGGAGAGCGTAAAGAGTTGTGATGTCAGTAGAAATAAGTGCTTAAGAGAGTCGGACGGAAAAACGGACGGAGTTGTTGTCATTTTATAGTAAATTTTGAATATCGTCTACTTCTTTCTCACTTGCTTTCTGAAATACAAGGCAAGTCAATCAATAGATCGGGAAAACTGCTGTACTTTGATCATTGAGAAAGGGATCTAAAACCTGATTTTGCTGACTTTCTTTTCGAGCTGTAGAAGTTTATTTTAAAATTTAATTTACATACAATTAGCAAGTGGGCGAATATTTATATATACTACTTTATGGAAGTTTGCCGTCTTATATATTAAACTAAAAAACGTTATCTTTTGGTTTAGTGTCAGCAAAGAGATGAGGGAGCGTTTGTACTAGTAATGCTATTCTTTAATGTTTAGAAGTCTACATCAAGAACCATAGCAAGTTCATTTTCACTCAATCAGCGTGACCCAAATCCATTTCTATATATATTTGTCGTATTAGTCGTTTATTATCTCAACTTTCAAAGAAAATATTGACCCGAAATACTGAAAACTTCAATGTATCGGGCAACCAACTAATTCCCGATCTTAACTGATTTTCTCTATAGGATGTTTTTTTAAATGAACTTGTCATGGCCATTGTTAACCTTTTTTTGGCCCCTTTTCTCGTCCATTTCCATTTTCCATCACTTCTTAACGTGTCAGGAAAAACTGAAGCGTTGAGTAATCAGGCTATTCTACATGGACTACACTAATAGGTAACTATAATCATTAGGGAACCCAATTAATTGAAGCCTTTTTTTTTTTTGATTAGTATACCAAGTTGATGAGTATGAAAAGGTTTATACTTTCCCGCAAAGCATCTCCTGAAATGTGCCCGAATTCTGAATATTAAAAGAGATTTGATTAAGTTGAGCAGACTTTACTTCGGTCTTTAGTATGCTAATCGATTTAGAGGATGGAATCAAAAGCCACAAAAATTGTTAGGAGTAAAATTGCATAAAGCACAACGTTTAACTTTAATTGGGATAAAAATCAAAGCCGATTCAACCATGTTACCTTGCTCGACCTTTGCCAGCACATTATTCATATATCAATTATTATAATAGGCCGTCGAAATTTGACATATATAGGTTAGATTGAGTTAAGGCGGGTCTTGGGAATGTTGATAGAGATATAATACAGACCTATTTCTTATTATATCATTCGATTCAGAATTATTTTGTGAATCGATATCGGCACGTCTATCTGACTCTTCGACTGATGGCAGCAAATAATATTATCTTGTTTTTAAAATATAATTTGCAAATTTCAGATACTGTCATGTTTTGGATCTAAAAATCAACCCAATATTTTGAAGAAGTCGCAATATGAGAGAAGGTTTCCGTTTATAATATTACGCGATTACTTGAAAAAGTTTGTAGGAAAATGATACCTTAGTATAGGGAATGGATGTGCAATATCTCGACTGGATGGGATAGCTTTTCAAATTCCCTCCCACATTCTTGCAATAACTAAGTCTTTGTATGACAACAAAATCAAAGTTTGGGCTGCAAAGGTCTACTTCCTCATCCCTTTCCCGCATAAGGATTCCCAAGAAAAGTACACTTTTATATGAGAACAAGGTGTAATTTTCTCAACTTTGTAACGATAATTGAAGAATAGTATTAAACGATGTGGTGCAGGGTATTGAGAAGTCGACTTTCGATTTACGACTGGAACGTTTTGACTTGTTTTTAGATGAGGAAGTTTGTAAATTTGCATAAATTTTTTTCTACATTAGCAAAATTAAATGAACCTATGGCCTACCTCAAGGTTGTATAGTTGTTGTTAGTACAAATATTTACTGGTATGAAGTAAGTCCTGTGCGCGACGACTACATTTATGTCGTTACTAAAAAGGTGAAGTGTGCCCAAGCTTGGTTCGCGTCTTTTCTAGGGTAATTGATGACTGGGCAATATTGAACAATGGACCAAGTTATTGAAAAAACGAAACTATCATAAATAAATAGGAAATTTATATTCGGCAGAAGCCGAATCTCGCATACCCACCGCCATACTATTCGCATTGTACATTCCAAAATCTTTTTTTTGGTATCCATATCTCTGGTATTATTGAGAAACCATTAATCGAATTTTAGAATAAGCCCATTTTTAGGTAGATAATATATCTTCATTTGAGGAATGTTCAAATAGATTTCGGCATTCTGTCTTGTTTGCGCTATGATAAACAAGCATAAAACGTCAAAAAAGTGAAAAAAAATAAAATTTAATCATTTCTAAGTTTGTGTGGGTGTGGCCGATTTTTTCTAGTTTTGTATGTGAAGAATAAAGTGTGTCGTAAAGCAAATATGGAAAATTGTAGCCTTCTAACTTCTGTAATTTCTGAGTAGCGCAAGCAAAAACCCATAAATTTTTGTGAAGAAAAACAGAGTTGCGTTCAGTTTACGCTACACTGCGGGTTTCTGTACTAACCAATTTGGTTCATTTTCGATACCAAGCTGCGTGCGAAAATTTCCAATGTTTTTGCCAAATTTTAAGTCGATATCTCTTGCGACTAGGAGAGTGCCAACAACGAACACTGCCCAGACACACAGACGGACGGAAATGGCTGAATCATTTTTGAATTTCACGTTGATCAAGAATATATACTTTTTATAGGGTCTCTAAAGCTTCCTCTTGAGTGTTACATACGTTATGAGTATACCGCCATCCTCTAGTGGTGGGTATAAAAACGCAAACATAAATAACAAACAAAATCATGCTTTTTGTTGTATTATAAAAAAAAAAAATAAAAATTTATTGTTATTATTTAACACGAGGCGTATATATAAAGTTTGGGAAAAATTATAAAGTGGAAAATGTGTTATATAAAACTTATAGCCATAACTTAAGTCGGGTATTTGTTCATATCTCTGATATGTTTTATGATATAAACTTCACATTAAAATTTTTCTCCCATTTTTTACAGATTTTGTGCTAAATAATATCAACAAATGTGTTTTGTGTTTTTCTAAATTTTCAATTTTTCCTCAATTTCTCAATGCTACCCATTATCCGAATGAAATGTACAAAGATAGTCCACCTTTAAAGTAAAGCGAAAAACGTGACTTGCACCCTTGGATTAACTTCACGTCAGCAAATATTTACCTTGGTCGTCTCTAAACTCGTTGAGATTCCTTTAGCTTAGGCCAACTGTTATAATAACAAAACGCAATGTTTATGTAATCTATTCGCTGGTAGCTGTCGGCATTTATGATTCATTTTCAAGCGAAAATAACTTTTTTATTTGTTTTGTGTATGTGTCATCATCACAGGATGATGATATATTCATTGTATCAAAATGTTTGCAAAACCTAGAGTGAAGGTTTAAAGGCGCCTTTAAAGTCTATACATTCTTGGTCTGTGTTAAATTCTGAATCGCTTTAGGCATGTTCGTCAGCCTGTCTGTCCGTTTGTTTAATGTCCGCGAAACATATACGCTTTCGCGGGTTATAAAATTTAAGGTTTACGCTTAGGCAGCGCGGAAGTCCTCGCACGCTGATTGGTATTGAAAAGAAGTCAAATCGATGAAAGGATACGCTTACCGTATAACGTGGGCTGGAAACAATTCGGCTTGCGAAAGTAAAATAATTTGATTTTTTCCTCGCCATGCCTATGGATAATATTGTATTACTCGTAAAAAACGCCACGCCCATTCAATATTACAGCATATCGAAATTGTAGTTTTATGTGTAGTTTTGTGTGTGCGTGTTTGTGTGTTTTTTTTTTTTTTGCTCAATGAGCCGGAGGTAGAAAATCTTCAAAAAATACTGCTGGTTCTTAGTAGCAGCAAATACGACTTCTACGTACTAAAACCTTCCCTCCCACACACTTCGTCTACCACTCTCCTCCGCGGGCCCACCGTTAGGTATTACTTCGCGGAGGCTGGTTGTCGTTTGCACGCTTCCGATGGCGGGACCTCAGTGGAATACACTATTGGCTTCCAGCCGCTCTGCTCTCCACCCGTTGTCGAGGGTATTGCTAGCGAAGGCGTTTACGGCGTTCCAAGCTGCTGCACTACCGCTCATTAGGCTCGTTAACTCGTAAGGTGGCACTTGTGGCCGTCCGTTCTCAAACCTGCAGCAGTAGAACATTATGTGCTCTGCGTCTTCTTCCGTATCCGTGCATATCGGGCAGTTAGGCGAGCTATCGTGCCCGAACCTGTGCAGGTACTTCCGAAAGCAGCCATGGCCACTCGGAAGCTGGGTGAGGTAATAGTTTACCTCTCCGTGGCGTCTTTCAACCCACACTCTTATGCTATGGATTAGAACGAACGTCCTTTGGTCGTTCTTTTCCACCTCGACTTGCCGCATCCTCAACGAGACCATCCGCTCCTCGCTTCGTATAACGCGTGAGGAGAGTTCGTTGCCGCGACGCCGTTCGTAAATGCGGCTCATCTCGTCGACCAGAATGTCGACTGGTAGGGTGCCAGCTAGCACTAGCGCTGCTTCCTCCGACACGGTACGGAATACGCAAATCTGCCTCAGGGCGCTAAAACGATATACCGTCTCCAATTTTCCGAGTGTCGACTTTACAGTCAGTGCACCCGCCCATATTGGACTCGTGTGTGTGTGTGTGTGTGTGTATTATTTTATCATCTTTGGTAACAATTCGGCCACAGCCGTATATAATCTTTTTACTTTTTTTTTTGTATTTAAAAAAATCCTGATGAACTATCCTCACGAAAACTCGTATGGGAACGTTGAAACATTGAAAAATTACACCATATGCGCAAAATGTTCTCAGGGAGCGTAAACAAAAAAAAAAAAGAATAACTCTACTATATGAGCAAAATGTTCTTAGGGAGCATAAAACATAGAATGTACACAAACCTGATTACGCCTATGTACGAAGTTAGATAAATAGAAATTCTTATATAATCGCATCCGTCATTTATTTACATAATTTATGCTTTACTTTTTTGTATGCATGTATGCAAGTTCTCGTTACGCGATGCCGCGTTAATAGAATTTCGAGTAAGAAACTTTTGTATGAACAAAAAAAAAAAAAGATTTACATAAATAATCCGCTTTATTATATGACTTACATCGTCATAATAGTTTTTTCACATTAACTGTTGACTGCTGTGAGCTGCTCGGTTACTTAATGGTTATAATCTGTAAACGTTCAAGTGACGGAATTCAAGAAACGTTTCTCTTACAATAGCATAAGCAAAAGCGATTAAATGTTCAACTTAAATAATCCATATACTGGCTGTTATCACGAATTGTTTACGAACATAATGATAAATATGGACTTGCAAGTGCATAACTGACTCGGATTAGTTTCGAAAGTTTCTCTCTAATTTAAGGCGTACGTTCGTTCATTAAGACTGAAAAGCCTTTAAATTGAAAAAATGAAAATTTCCTTCCATTTGAAATTTCAAAGAAATCCTTTCGCCTTTAGCTCTCTAGCGATCCAAACATTTGCATTTACATACATACATACATACATGGATACATACATACATTTGCAAGCAACCATGTTTTCATGATTACTTTTACAACATATCAAGCCAGGAAGAGAAAAAGCATTTCACTCTTATACATAATTTCTTTTATTATTAAACAAAATGGAAGGAGAGAAGGAGAGGGAGAGGGAGAAAACAAAAAAAAAAAAAGCAAAAAAAACACAAGACAAATTTACAAGCATTTCTTGAGCCAGAATTAGGCGTGATGATAGTTGTGTGCAAGCATGCTTCCATGATAAAAAACATTACTGTTTGGTGGCTTAACGATATGAATTAAAGCACGTGGTTGAAATCTGTGCATAAACCAAGAAAAAAATCCAACGAATAAACGAGCGACCCATTGACAGAGCCAACCAAACTGCCATTGTTGGCAACAGCCGCAGCATCAGTGGTGGTAGTAACAGTAGTAGAAGTAGAAGTAGTAGTAGTAGTAGTAGTGGTAGTAGTATTGGTAGTAGTAGGGGTTGGAAAGCAGAAGGAATAGAATCAATGTTGAGAAGAAATGTTTATTTTATGAATGAAACTTACACAGCCAAACATTAAAAATAAAATAAATAAAAATAAATAAATAAGTAAAAACAATTCAAAACATTACAGTCGAGCGAGGCCGAACGTTACACCCATACGACGAAATAATACAAATCATGTTTTGTTGCCATATAAAAGCTTACATTTCATTAGGATCCCTGCCGATCAATTTTTTTGCTCATGAATTCAATCAAGTTTCAATAGCTTTCATTCTTGGACCAACTTATATCAATATGTCAAAATTTATCAAAATATCTCGAAAGTTCCGACGTTTGCGATGAACAAACAAAGAACAGAAAAAAAAAATGAATAGACAAGAATCAGATATACAGACAGGAGAGACGGATTGACATGCAAACAATCGGGAGCATTTTCTGAATCAATTTATGTAATAAAAGTAGCGTCTATAGCAAATCTGTTGCGTACATTCGCGCAAACTTAATGCGGCCTTTGTGGCATCGAAGTACACAGTACACAATATAAGAGAAACGAAAACTAGTAAGAAAATTATGTTCGGTTACGACCGAATCACTTATACCCGTCATCGATATCCTATATCCTATAAAAATATAAATTTACATACATCATAGTAGTGGGTGGGCATGGCTGTTTTTTTTCTATTTTCGTAGAATAATTTTATGGAAATTTATTTCGCATATCTGGTGTAGTTTCTTAGCAGATGTTCTCAGTTTTGATTGCATGGATGGGCGTTGTGAGTGAGGGTGCGTTTTTTAGCCTATTCAGGATATTTTGAAATTTTTTTCCAATTTTGTAGGGGATATCTTCATTTTTGCGAATGCGTGAGAATGTTTATCGCAGATACTATATAGTTGGGCAGACGGACAAGTGGACAGAAAAACGGATGGACCTGCTTAAATCAATTCAGAATTTGCTGATGCTGATCAAGAATATATATACATTGTGGCGTCTCTGAAGATTCCTTCTGGACTTTGCATACATTTTGACAACACGAATACACCTCTCATCCGTCGGTGATGGGTATAGAAATATAAGAGAGTTTACAACCGACAATAAACCGAATCTCAGATACCTTGTCATCAAAAAATGAACAACCGCGGATATTAGTTTCACTTTATGCAAACAACACAACCTTTACCAACATCGATATAAGGCGAACGCGTTCACAACTTTTTTCGGTATTCGATTCCAAAATATCTGCCAACGATTCCCTAAAATCTATGCATTCTTAATTAACGTAATCAACCCACATTAACTTAATTAATTTGGCAAACGCTATCACTGGTTAGATAACTTCGATTATCGCAGTCGGCAGGATAAAAGAAGTTATATAGATAATATTGACCTTCACAACCTATCACTACATAAAGTTCGTTTAGATCAATTTTATATGTTTGCTTTGTTACTTTGTTACTTTTTCTATTCCTAGGTACGTAGGAATAGGTTAAATCATAGAGTAATGCAGACAGCATCCATATTTGAAATAAATGAATGAATATATATATATATGTAATTAAACAGGGACATGATCGATCAAATATGCAAAGCATATGCATATATGTGGCATACTTGATCAAGAACGAGGTCTTGGGCATGTATTCATTTCTATGTCTTGCAATGCGTGTGATGGTAGCAAAATTTTTTTTTCGTTACCCCCTTTGGGTAATAAATTCGAAAATGTTAATGCGCGCATATGAATTCGTGCATCCGTATATATGTAATAGTACACTATAGTACACTATATATGGACTATAGAGTCCATATTTACCTACATAGTTACGAATGAGTTGTAACAACTTCATTAAAGCAGAGAAGAACGTCTCTTAGCAATGTGGATGTATATGTATGTATGTATGTATGTATGTACGTATGTATGTATGTATGTATGTATGTATGTATGTATGTATGTATGTATGTATACGTATGTACTTAGAAAGCTGAAATAATATATTTGTTCAGAGTAGTATTTTATATAAATATATCTACCTATATACAGGCATACTCGTAAACTCATACATGCACAATATACATATGTATGTATATATATATTCATAATTCATAATTCATTTGTTAAAATGAAAGTACAATCCCTGCTCTATGTTGAATATGTACATTTATAACATTCAAATGCACATGTGTATGTGCAGTGATGCATACAGAGACCAATACATGTGTTAATTTTGAAATTGCATTGAATATGAATAACATTTTTCTTTATTGTATACTTATTATATATATCTATATATATCAGACGCAAGCACTTTTACGCTCACTTATACCGACATTCGTATGCTAGCATAAGTTTTATGACTTTTTTTTTGTTTTTTTATTTTTTTCTTGCAATTTCGTGTACATATAACATTCATTTAGGCTCAATGTAGCGTTGTTAATATAATTTTACACCTACATGCTTTATGTCAATAGACAAAAAGGGAGTGACAGACGGAGAGAACGCTACGAAGAGGGGAAGAGCGGGAGGTAGACAGGCCAAGAGAGAGAGAGAGAGAGAGAGAGAGAGAGTTACAGTTTTGTATTTGATATAGGAAACCAAAAAATTTGTTTTGAAATATATATCCATCATATCATTGTGCAAAAGAGAAATAGACTTATGCATGTGGCTATCATTGTCATCAACACTAGTACTTAGATAACAGTTTTATGCATATAATAAGATCATAATTATACAAATGACAATGGGCGATGATGATAATGATGATAATGATAATGATGATGGGCGATGAATGATGGGTGATTGCAATAACGAGAATCATAATTCTATTGTCGATGACAGAGTTAAGTGAGTGTTGTTTATATGAATGAATTTTACTTACTTTATATATGGTTGATGTAATGCCACTAGACTAGCATGTATTCCCACACTTACGGCAGCTAAATGAAAATAGTCGAATAACACCGGCAAATGATAATGCAGTCCTCGTCCTGGATGAAAATTCAATTGTAATGTACGAGTCGATGCCAATGTTAGACTATTTGCTGAGCCATTCTGTTCAGTAAACCACAATTCCAATTGTAATGAAAACTCGGCACGTTCTATGGACTCTTTCAAGTGGCGACTATCAACTGCAAAATTGTAAATAGATTGCAAAATATTAATAATACTAAGTATCCATCGTCAGAAGTATTTTCATAATATTAATTATTTGTATACCGTTATTATTATCTCTCACTAAGTTAACATAAACTAACAATGAAAATTGTAATAATAAAAAGGAAGTCGCAACGAATTCCAGATACCCATTACTTCTATTTTAATTATGATCTTCGTGTTTTTACTCAGGCTATCCTAGCTTGATGTCGGATGTAGTCCCTCTTGCCAATGTAGATAGATGGTTTATCTATTATCTGGCTATTAATTTGAAACGACAATCACTTGCACACCAAAATCATTGAGGCAGGATGCAAGAGTTTCTTTTGCCAGACCAAGTTATTGATGGATAATGATTGGTGGACCATATTGCGAGGAAATCGTTGGTATGTGTTATATATATATTTATAATCAGAGTCATTTATAAGTGTTCTTGACGTTTTTAACATCATTTTGCGAGACACTTTGAAGACCTTTAAAATATATCGGGAAAAGAGAATTTTAATCTCATCCAGCATGTCATAAGCGCTGCAGAACGTTGCAATGCAAATGTCTTTAGTGTGCGAACAGACATTGTATGTTATTGGCGAACTTAAATGAGAATCTCAACTTTATCAAGAATATACGTACAGCTCTCACATTGCATGGGAAAAGAAGGTTAAAGCAAAAACAACAATAGCAATGAAAACACTATTGTAAAAGCCCGCCCTCCATCAAATAACCTACACCACTTCGTTTAATGCAGTTATTCGTATAATGACTGCTCAAAAAAAAATTTCATATGGGGAGTGGTCCAAAAGCGGTCTAATCTGAATCGCACTTTCAATAGCCTAAATTCCTAGGATTTTTTAATGAATTTCTGAGAGACATTTTATAGCGGCAGTGGCACGTAGCTGGAATTGTTTGCCTTATGAATTACGTATTTTTCTGGCAGAACTTTCCATTCAAGTTGCACCAATATATCCTTGACAACTTTTGCAACGTGGGGCCGTGTGTTATCAAGCAAGAGGATGCCTGAGCGTCTGTTAGCCGCTGTTGCTAATCTTTCTTGCAACAATACAAAATTCAATCTGTTCAGTTGAGGTCAATAGACACCTGCAGTAACGGTTTCATTCGCTCGCAGACCTTTCTGATCCCATCATATGCACAGCAAAATTCTATAGCCATAAATATTCCGCTTCGATGTCGATGTGAATAGTGCGTCTTGACTAACCCACGACTCTTTAAGCGTGGAATTGCCGTGATAGATCCACTTTTCTTCGCCTGTTGCAACACATTACAGAGAACTCTTGTTTTTTTGCTTGCCAAGCAATAAAACTTCTATCTTGAAACGGTTCGAAATCGCATTTTCAGTCAATTCTTGTGGTGGCCATTTCTTCTCCTCTTTGCAACTTTTCCGTCGTAAGTACAAACAGTTGATTCATCAGCATTTGAAAGTTCTTTCAGAGTTTGAGAAGGGTTTTCGTCTACTACTAAGTCTTGCAATCGATTATCTTCGAGCTTTTCTGGTCTTGCAGGCTGCTCTTCGTAACATTGACATCAAAATTATCACGTTTAAACCACTGAAACGAAAGCCGACAATTGGGACATGATGGAGCAGGGAGACCATAAGCTTCTAAAAGCGTTTTTTAGGCTTCGGTAGCAGATTTCTTCAAATCAAACAACAAAAAAGGAAAGAATGTCGAAAATGCCGTTTTGTGCGTATTAAATGAAAAACAGTTATTGTACGTAGAGAAAGGTCGAAATCTTTGAATCATTGAATCATTAAATTTAACAGTAATGTATATTGACACTGCATTACTTTGTCATTTTCACCAGTAGATGTCAATGATCGAAATACGTGCATTTCGTGCATGTATTAAAATAATCTTTGTTCAATATTCCTGCCTATTACAGATAAAATAGTAAAATATATTTATGTATATATATGCGTCAGGTGCTGGGGTAATAAATGATAAAACTATTTTCATGGAAAGCTGTCTACAAAGTGCTTAACATAAATTTTTTTGGAATATTTGACTTTAAAAATAAGTTTTACTATACTATTTAATATCGATTTTTATGTGGTTAACAAAATTCAAATGTTTCCCATTTCCTTCCCACACTAGCATCCTTTATCTTTGTTTGCAAATTGTATTTACGCTCTAATTAATACTTAGTTCCTGTTGGGTTATTTTATTTTCCTTATTCCGTTTAGTTTCATTATATGAAAGTTTTATATGATGAGTGGAGATATTTTTCCTTTAATTAAAATTAAAAAAATGTTGCCTCACGTCAAATCTTTAAAGCAGGTTAAATCTCTTAATGGCTAACAACTCTTTTCAAGGAAATGAAAAAAACAAAAAAAAAGCTATAATCCGACCTATGTAAAATGATGGAGTTTATTATTTTATTTTCCGTTCATTTTCAAAACGCCCAAGAATAGGCATCAGCGATATCATAAAGTGATATAATCATAACTGTAGGATTTGTGCAATCTTGTGCATATAATTGCACGCCATTTCTTGTTCGCAAAAATTGAAATAGGGAAGCAAAATTTCTCATACATACAAGTATTCTCACCTGCTGGAAGGTGAAGCGAGCTTTAAAAATGGTCTTCAACAGTCTATAGCGGAAAAAACAAGTTTTATTTCCATCAAAAATGAAATGTTCCTCTTAAACTTGAATGCAGTTTTAAATTTCCGCGAAGGCCATGGCATATGGTGTACAAATACGTTGACAATAGACAAAAACCTCGAACTTACACTTTCGAAAAGTAGAGGAATTAAAAGTTAATATAACCACTTCTTAGCGTCATCTGAAAGATGAATCCAGAACATTCCCAGAATTTTTTACCGTTTTTATACCCACCACCGACCGATGACGGGTATATTAATTTTGTCAAAACGTTTGCAACACCCAGAAGGGAATTACAAATATCATACAACGTATATACATTCTTGATCAGCATCAAATTCTGAATCGATTTAAGCATCTCTGTCTGTCCGTCTATGTAATGTCTCTTTCCTGGCCGCAAAAATGAAGCATATTATGTGGGCGATACTGTAGTGCCTGTATGAAAATGGGAAAAATTGACCACGCCTGCCTGATATTATAGTGCACCAAGCTTTATTTCCCTTTATTCTCCCGTGTGCAAAAATAAACACAAATTTGTGAAAGAATTTGGACTTTTCAAGCGACACGCCTAAAACGCCCACACAGCCGCGCAATCTGCCACGTCCACTCAACATTATAGAGTATGAAAATTTAATTCTTTTACTTTTTTTTTAAATCTCTTTGTAGGATAACGGTCAGGGGTATAAAAGATTCGGATACGAACGAATACAAATTTTGTTACTGTTTTTATATATGGATATGATTGAGATCAAAATATCAACGGTTTATGTGAATTTCAAAAAACAAGTTTTAGCCATGTCCGTCTATTTGCCAATTAGAAAAGCGACCATAACCTCAAACCATACAGATTAAGAAGTCTTTGTTTCGCTTCACGTCAAGTTAACAGAAAATAATTTGCAAAAACTCTTTGTATAGCCAGTTAAGTTTGTGCTGTGTGTGTGTGTGTAATAAACTTCCATTATGTTATCGGGCATCTGTTATCTTCACGTTATGTATTCGTCACTATGCTCATTTTTCAAGTGCATAAGATTATGTTATATAAAATGCTTGTTAATGTGTTCATGGTATACGATGCTATACTTATACTTAGACGATGATATATATATATATATATATATATGTAAGGCAACAACGCTGTCTTATATATTACGTCAAACATGTTAAATAGAACGCGTGCACGAATAGTTTTTATTAAAAACTTCAAGAAAATGGAACTCGTCAAAAAGACGAGTGGTATCAGACGTTTCGTACTATAAAACATTTATAAATTCCTTTGTTTTAACGCAGGTAATATCGCTGGTTTATTATTATTTGATGGGAAAGTCGGTCAATAGAGATTTATATCGTTGTTGTTATTGTTGTACGTAAGAGTGCATTAAAATAAAACGTGAATACGTGAAAATTCAATTGCTTGGAAATTAATAAATGCAATTATGAAATAAAGTATGAAATGTGCGCGAAATGAAGGCGAAAAGAAAGGCAAATAAATCCTTAGGAAACAATTTAATTTCGGGCACAAAGAGCATGCAAGCGATTAACCAGCCAAGTGAACGTTGGAAACGTTGAAAACGCAAATAACAAAAAATCCATTATAGCAATCGCTTATAGTATCTAAATAATAACGATATACGCATTGGAGAATTTCTATTCCTATCAAATTTCGATTCTTAACTCATTATAATACAATCTTAAAATTAAATTATTCATGTAATTAATTATGATGTGTTTATAAAGCAATTTATCACAAAACGTCGATTCTGAACATTACACTGATACATGATGAGTCAGTTATATACATTTTTATAACGAATGGGATCAGTAGTGTCAGTAGTAGTATCGCACACCTATGGCTAACTGTAACTGTACATGAACATGGTCTTTCTTCTAAGTAACTGTTAAATATTTTTTGTTTCATCTTTTATTTCACATCTTCTGTCTTATAAGGAAACATAACGCAGATGTACTGACTGACCTACGAAACAGTTCATACTAGATAAGCTCACGTCATCATTGACAATTGGCATTTTATCGATATCGAAGCATTGCGAAGTTCATACGGCGCTCCGAAATTTATGATAATAGGAAATAAGAAAGACTCGCATAGAGCTCTATACGGTGCATACAGTGGTTCCTTAATTACTATTTTATAACTAACCAGATATTTTTATAAAATACAAGGTAACATTATAGTCGGGGATGGCCGACAGTTTTCGTGGTAAGATATTTCAAAATTAATCCTTTTTCCCTTATAAAGGCATAATTGTCGTGATAGTTATTTTATTTAAGCGGTCCCACGACTTGATTTGCCGTCGACTAATTACGATATTCTTGTCAAAAGGCTTTTTATTCATTTATTCGTTATCTGTTATCGGCACAAAATAGTAAGAATTGGACTTTGTTGGCTTTGTTTGTGTCATGAGAATTTTTGCATGTCGGTAAAGTCAATGAAGCTGTAACTCTTACGGATTGAGTCGACACCCAATACAATGCAGAGAACATACCCCAAAGAAAACATAGGGTGAAGTTTAAAAAGTTAATTTGTGTGGTCCAAGTTCGCTAGAGTTAATTTCCATATCAATTCGCCATTACGGATCGTTTTGCCGTATAAGCTTTTACTTTTCGTGGGATGAGTCACATTGGAGGCGATTCAAAAAATTTTCCCATTCGATCGAAATTTTTCTCCATCAACTTAATAAGTCGATACTGAGTCGATTACTGAGTGATTTCCGATCCAATCCGAGCAATCGTCTGATCCAATTCATTTTCAATAGTGTTCGTCATTAAGTTAAGATAAACGTCAATGTGCCAAATTTCGTTCAAAATTCTCGAAAATTATGATTTCTAGGCTTAACTCAAAAAAGTATATGGGAGTGCAGGCAATAGGCAGGCAGACAGACAGACAGACAGACAAGCACAAATCGATTCAGGAAATGTTTCTGAGAAAAGATGGACGTATCCTGTATTCTTCTGAATGTTACATACAACCATACAACTTTAATTTACTCTGTAATAAAAGTAGTGTGAGGCATGAAAACGAAAAGAATTTGGTTTGTACGAGTGAAGACTAGAGAAGATTCCATGTTTATGAAATATCAATTAAAAATTCCATAAATGAATTTGCAAGACTCTTGTCTTCTATTCTTGTAAGGTAAGACCGACAGATAATCAATGCGAAGCATGTAGTTACATATCGCGACGTTTTGCTTAAATGCTTTGGACCTTATTTTTAATGAATTACTTTACAATTTCTCCAATATTATAAACAGCAACTATTATAAGTGAATAGACTAATTGAAGAGAGAAGCTTTCCGGAGATTGCCATCAACCTGGCGACTGTGGAAGTTGTCATTGTGCCAGTGCTGCGTATGTACAAACGAATTAGTTTTGACAGTTCTGATTAAAGGGATATCCGACAATTCCCGATACTTTTCTAAGGGCATATGCATTCTTGTGCCTAAAGTTGTATCCATGACTGTGCATAATTATTATGTGTATTTATAAATGGCTCGTTTAGAAAAAGTCGTTATGTTCTTTTTTTTTTTTTTTTTTTTTTTTTTTTTTTTTTTTGGGGGCTATTACGAATGCGGTAAAACTGTGCAGTGATTTTAAAACGTTAACCGCTAAAATTTGCAAGTAATCAAGGCATGGCAATGAGTAGCGTTATTACATTAACAAAAAAAAAGTAATTTTTTTTCATTATTTCGTATTTTACGTAAATAATATTTATTTTTCAGTTAACAATTATGACATTAACATTGACAATTCGCTAAACACAATCATTATTTAAAAAAAAAAAAAAAATAATTCATTTAAAAATTTTATGACTTACGATTTTTTTACTGCGAAAACTTATGAATGATTGCGATGCACAACTCAATACAAATGAGGGGCATAGTGAATGGAAAGTAGATTAATGTGTTGTTGTCAAGTTTATGAACTTGATTTTTTTTTTGATTTTTTGATTTTTACATTTTATTTATAATTCTCTTATAGAAAAGTAAACAGTTGGGGCAGCTTCAGGGCAAGGTCATGGTAGGCGAAGTCAAATTATAACATAATTTTTTGGCCTCTTCGTTCGTTTATTCTCTTTACTCGCTTTGAAAATTGCATTCACTGAATGCGAAGGCGCAACGATTATTATGCGGAATATTAAAAAAAAAAATAAATAAATAAAAGAAGCTTACAAACATTCAGCACTTTTCCTTTTCATTACGCATTTGATACATAGCTTACATACATACAGTAAGTGATTTTATTGAATTGAGAATAGCTTTCTAGCCTTTCAAAGTTTGTGTCTTTTATGAAAGCGCTAACCTTACATCGTGAAGTGAATTAAAATGAACAAATTAACTATAATAAGCGAGAAAATTATATTCGGCATGAGTCGCATCTCGTATCATTCAAGTTCTTTTATTTGACACCCATATCGCTGGTATTATTAACAAAAAATTAATCGCGGTGTCTATCATACTTGTTTTAGTATTAACCCATGTTTAGGCAGATAATATATCTTCATTTGAGGAGTGTACAAAATAGTTTTAAACGCTTTGTCTTGTTTACCTTATGATAAACAAGCAATAAGCCTCAAAAAAGTGAAAAAAATAAAATTTAGTTACTAGTAACTTTATGGGGACACGGCCGATTGGTTCTGTTTTTGGACCTAAAAACTAAGGTGTCTCGTAAAGCAAATGTGGAAAATTTCAACGTTCAAAGTTTAATAATTTCCAAGTAACAAGGAAAAATCCAAAAATTTTTGTTAAAAAAACCGACTTGCGTTCAGTTTACGCTTCACTGCGGGGTTCCGCTCACACCGATTTGGTCCATTTTCAATACCAACCTGCGTGCAGAAACTTCTAATGTTTCTATCTAATTTGAAGGCGATATCTTCATTTTTGCGATGAGGAGAGTGCCAACACCACACAAGTGCACACACCACGCAGACGGACGGACATGGCTATATCAACGCAGAATTTCACGCTGATCAAGAATATCTGTATTTCATAGCGTCTCTTAAGCTTCCTTTTGGGTGTTACATATATTTTGGAAAAACACACCTACCTTACCGTGGTAGGCATAAAAACAACTAAAAACATTATAGGCAGGCAAGGCCGACTATTAGATACCCACTTCGATTAGTGCAATTATTTACTCGTTTTAGCATAGTTTCTATAAAATCCAAGCCTTTTGAAGGAATCCGTGTATGATGTGGCCCAAATACGATAAAGTTGAGTTCCACGTCGATTTACTATTATAAAATAATTTTCATCATGAAATTTTAAAAATAATACCTTTTTCCTATAAAAACATTTAGTTTTCGTAGGAACAGCTATATGAGAGAGGGTTGAAAAAATTGCCCCAACCGAACCAAATTGTTCAGACAAATTGAGGATGGAGTTACAATACTATTCAGTGATATTTGATGAAAAATTTTGAAATTTGCAATTTTTTTTTGCATATAATGAGTTTTCAAAATAGAGCGTTATATGAGGAGTGGTCGAAAAAGGGGTCCGATTCAAATCATTTTAAATACTGTTCGTCGTGTGGGACAGAACACGTTAGTGTACGAAATTTCGTTGAAATATCTCGAAAATTGGGACATAAAAAGTTGAACACAAAAATACATGAATAGACATCAGAGGGATGGACGGACGGACCGACAAGCTTAGATCGATTCAAAAAAGTATCCTGAATCAATCGGTATAATAAAAGGTGGGACTATCTCAAATTCTTCTACATGTTACATGCCTCCACACAAATTCCACAAATAGTGAACACTAGACTGCGTGTCGCCCTTAAATTAAAAATTGCTTTTAAATGCTTGCATATATATTTACAAACTTATTTAAACATTATTATTCTATCGTCTCTCCTTCCATCTCATAAAGAACATTAAAAGCACAAACTCCAATTTTATATCCAAGTCGTGACTGCGTTGCCAGCTTAAGCTTTTTTTCATAGCCTTTAATGACTTCTCTGTCTCTGAAATTTTCTATAATTAATTTAGTGTTTTACGTCTATGGGGCATGGTATATATAGAAGATTTTGGTGCCGATGCAAACATAAACTCGCCATGAAATCTGATTTTTCGGATGAGCTTTTAACGTCTATTGAAATATATCAAAAATCTGAACAGAGTTCATATACATTTAAAATTGTTTACAAAATACATGCATAAACACACTGCGTGATAAATAATAAATATAAACTTGTTGTTGTTTGTCTTTCCGAACAAAATGCACGAACTAGCGATGCGTATGTAGACAACATTCAGAAGGACTTGAGATAGATGCGCTTGTTATTTTACCCATCTAAGTTGGTTTGATCTCTGTCCACGTTTAACCTACAGGTCGCAATATTTGAAACATTTTGTTACTTGGTGTGGTGGGCTTTGACCCACGGACGAACGCAACTAAAAATGGTTCGCATACAACCACTTTTCCGATCACTTTCTCTATCGGGCCACATTATGAAAGGTGATTATAGGAATAACCGGGTATTTTGTTGTGGGTCGTGGCCTAATATAACGTTTTTACTTGTCTTCGATTTATGCTTATGGATATTTTTTACTTTTTTCAGTCCTTCGTCCACCAATTATTGTTTTCAAATCTTAGCAAGTACACGAACCAGTACGCGTAATTTGACACCATCATCATATACTGATTTAAAATCACGAAAGAAAACTACAAGTTTGTTACAAATATGATGAAAAGTTAAATTAACTCAAGGAATGGAAGACTAAAAAATTTTGTAATACTTTTTTGCAAAATTCTACCTTAGCGCTTAAAATAGTTCCAACACTATCTCTCATATTGGTAGCTAGCACAGATCTACCGCCTTCTTTCATCACGATGCATTTGTACTCGACATGTACAGGGACTACAATTCCCTGCTTACGGGAAAACTCTTGAGCTTATCAAGCTAGGCATTTCTCGCAGAATCCATTTCTTCCAAACTTGGCGATAAGAGTGTGTGACAACGCTTCGATTTTGACTATCGTCATAATGAATATGCAAATTGGGGCGTCGTTTTGATGCTCGCCTTGACAGTCGGGCTTTCGGTCCCGTTTAAGCTGCGCCAGCCAATGTTTTATTCTTATAAGCAGAGTATCAGATTCTTACGGACGAGAATCTAGATCGGACTGGGACATCGAACCATATAAGCTTTATAAGCTTAGTACTTGTAATCATAGTTTAAGAAATATTGTTTCAAGGTCTTGTGGGCTTACTATTGTCGAAGTAGGTTCAACGCCTAGAAGAGTACCAATTCATAATTGTGAGGCCTATAGAGTATATAAACGCGATTGCAACCCCTTCTTATTGTTAATCGGCCAATGGAACGCACATAAGAGTTCGCATAACAAACACAGGAGGCATCTCTTTCAAATGAAAAATGTTAAAATTGATAATTGAAGGAAATGTGTTGATTTAATGTTCAAATTATACTAAGCGATATGTAGTATTTTCTGTTGTCATCGTAAAATACATGTCTACTCGTAGTGTTTAGAGGATAGCTCTCTACTCTCTGGTGACATGAATTGTCAATGACAAAGTATCGATATATTTACTGTTAGATTCATGCCTAATGTATAGGTTAAGGTTCGATAAACTTGTCCTCGTATACGGGGAGTCTGTTGTTTATTTACTTGGAATAATAGTTTAATACCAAGTAAATATATTTAAAAAAATTTTTTTTTTGGTTTTTTTTTATATACTTTTTCTCATAATATTGAGAATATTTTAATAGGGGGATTTTTTTTTTTTTTGTTTAATCGCCCTGGGGGATATACTTTTAACGCTGTGAAGCGTATGATTTTATGCTTTTAAAATCTCTGCATATATATGTGTGCGTACGTAAAAGTGTCATTCATTTTCAAATTTTTATCGTTTATCCCCTGGAGTTCCTTTTCCTTTTCAACGCTTTAACATAATACTTTTTAAAATATTTTTATCATGTAACAACCGTCGAAGGATATGAAAGGGCATATTAGATTTATTCTTGTCTTGGCTACGGTCAGAGGAAATAAAAAGCATCAGAGGAAAATTTTGAATTGTCTAAACTATGTCCGTCGGTTCGTTTATATGTCTTAGATTGCGAGAGAAAACTAATACTAACCCTGGATAACAACACATATCAAATTTGAAAGTAGTCTGTCCTGTTGTGCTTACACTCATACCTAGAAGAGACAAAATTTTTAGTTTATGAATCATATCAGATAAGATCGTATGAAATTTAAAAACTTTATTGAAAAGACGATTGCGTTCAGTTCACAAATACGCATGAACAACAACTATTGACTTAAAAGTTAACGCAGACATTACGGGAAGCCATCTAAAATATGACTATGAAAATAAATCCCATTAAGTTGAATTTCGGATAATAGCTTGTGATGGTTTTGGTAAGAAAAAGTCGCATTTTCTTACATGCTTAGATTATAATGGAATTAATTGTTTTAGTAATAAAATGCTTAGCAAGCTTATAATGATGAAATGTATAATAAATCTGTATTAACAACAGTGCTACAGAGCTACAACAACTGACAACAACATTAACACCAAATATAGTTGAAATTATTTACGTTTCTACTGTCGTACCATTAAAATTTTACATTCGTATGTCATTATAACTATGTCAACTTGTTATTAAACACATTTGCTTAAAGAAAATCTTAATGTAGTGTCATTGTAGTCGAATGACAAAATGTGCTGCTACTACTACTACTGCTACTGCTATTGCCATTGCTACTGCTACTACTACTACTGCAAATACTACTACTAGCACTATTACTGCAATGACTGTTGTGTTTAAAACTTTATATAGACATTTATTTGGGCATATATATATATATATATATATATATATATACACATATATACATATATATGTATATTTAAGTAAGGAGAAAAAGATTTGTTTATATATGTTTACTATGTACTATCACTTATGAATAGATGTGCACAAGGACTTAATATGTTTGTGAGAGCTTTAATAAAACTCTTACAAATACATGATGATATGCAGATAAACGAATAATAATTTTTTCTGTCTTTTTTTTTTATTTTTTTATTTTTATTTTTGTTTTAATATAACAAAAACATGGAAAATGATAGATGCTTAAGTTGTAGTGACCTTGTAATTAAAAAAATATATATTTATTTGTTTTTATTTTGCAACAACATACGGACGTTATAATGCTTGAGTTTTGCATTTCTTCTCTCATATCTATTTGATGTAAAAATGTTAAGTATTTTTCATCTGTCACACATTTGCTATCTGCGAGTACAACTCAAATACAGGTCAGTGTGATTTCAATTACTTTTGCAACATCCATTAGTAAAACGCACAGTGATTATCCATGAATAAAAAAAAAAAAAAGAAGAAGGAAATCGACGCCCTTCTAAATGTAAGTGTTGCGTCATCTCAGTCTCGAAGTCTGTACATCATGTAGTCAAATCTGTGCCGATATTATTGCCTGGGCGGGAAAGTTCTATTGTATTTTAAGTGAAACATGAGAATTTAAGAGACCTTTAACGTGTTCCTCAGCAATTTCCAATTGTAAAGAAGTTAGGTAGAGGTTATCCGTCAGCATGAATCGCGAAGTACCTTTACCGCCCATCGATCGAAGATGGTCTATGAGGCTGAAATATGAGCGCAAATCATGTGCAAACTCAGCTCCCTACGTGTCACATAAGTTTTCACCGATGCGTTGCTTCCCTTCTGGAACGCGAACCAAATGCAAAATGCATTCTGTCCACTGCACTTTACTCACTCTTCACTTCGCAGCTAACTCATGAAGCGCATTAAAAGTGCAATAGCTCTCTTATATGGCACGAGATGTATGTTAAATAGTAAGATTCCATTTGACAAATTCCACCTGCTTGCCTTAATCTGACAAGTAAAAATTACCGGCAGGTAGTCAGATAATACAAATCTATTATGATAAAATGTATTTTGTGCAACTGGTATCCTATAGCTTTGAGCTTTCTTTCGGCTTTATTTTGGCTTTTGTTAACTGATGTATTAGACGTGAGCGGGCTGAAAGCCATCCGAGTAGTAAACTTGTTCTGTGTGGAATTTTTCTCGAAAATTATGTGGTAGTAATTTCTCGCTTCGTCAGGAGTCTGGTAACAGTCAGCAAATGAACGAATGAATGTACATGATGTAAATCCATTCAATAAACTCATTATAATTGTATATGTCCGTCCCGACAATGTAAAGAGTATTCAAAATTGTTAAGCAATAACTACTCATCAAGACCATAGAACTGCGGTAAAGCTTGATGCATGGATCTTTATCTCTCAATTGGCTCCACTTGAACTGATAATTTCAGCTTTGCAAATAAGAAAAACTTGTAAACGGTACTCTCGGGGTAACTCTGCGATGCTCTTTCGCTATAGATTCCCTGCAATATTATCAAAATTTGCATACCATTCAGACAAATCTCAATGTTATTGAAAACAATTATAGATTTGGCTTAAATTTCGCCCAGCATAGTATTAGGAGTTTGCGTAACGAAAAGAGTGATAACATATTTGGCGCGCACATCCGACATAAACACTTTATGAAGTTTTTCACGCTTAATATACGATCTGATTGCTCTGAATGTTATAATACATCTACCTGTCGTAGCCTGACTAGTGCCTCGCCCTCACCAGGGGGGGAGATACGTTCATATACGTATCTTGACTGGAACTCGAGGTTTTTCCTCGGGGCGCTGAGTGTGCGTTTCCACACTCCGTGTGCCATCGGGCACCGTGGAGTTAGGCCTTCACGGCAGGTACCCACGTAAAGCAACTAGAGACATCTGTCGTAGCCTGACTCTATGCCGATGGGTGTAAAATCTTATATAAAAATATTAATTTTTGCTTTTCTGAATATCGACTTAAAGCGCACGAATAATTTATGTCAGTATTATCAGTACTGTATACATTCTGTGAGATTTCTGATGCACATTCTCTGGATGTGGAAATGAAAATAATGCAAAACAAATAAGAAGGTTATAGTCGGGCAAGCCCGAGACCATTAGATAACCTACACGACTTCGTTTAATTAATAATGCATTGAAAATTGTGTATTATTTTTATGTAAAAGCATCATTTTTATGAAAGCCTTCTCAAGCCAGTGAAGGGTACTCAAACCGCAATATGATGATCGGGAAGGTGGTCCGATCCGAAGCTTCAAAGACACCGCAAAAAGTATATTTATTCTTGATCAGCATCAAACTCGGAAACGATTTAAGCGCGTTCCGTTAAGCACGTCCATCTGTCCGTCCATGTATGTAATGTATGTTGTAAACATTCTCCCATTCGCAAAAATGAAGCTATCGACATTAGAACTTCTTGTACGCAGGTTGCTGCTGAAATTGGGTCAAAGCGATCAAAGGACACTTCTACACTACTACGTATATCGAGAACAGCTCGGTTTTTCAAAAGGGATAATAAATTGGTTTTTGGCTCATCATTCACAAACTATAGTAGATATATCTACAAAAATTTGAACATATATTCTATAGGTGACGCTGTAGTACCTTTACAAAAATGGAAAGAATGGGCCGCGCCTACTCAATTTTATAATGTGTTATAATTTTATTTTTTTTTTCAAAGCTTTTGAAACGTAAAGAAGGACGCTTCAAAAATCCGATAAAGTGTTAATGAATACAAATTCAAAGCAAATTAAAGTACGCAAATTCTCAAAGTAGGAGTGTAAATTTATATAATGTGTTGTGTTGTACATAATGAGTAACAAGCGAAAGACACAGAAACCAATTGAGTTCCCAGTTTTTGTTACATAGGTATGTGGGGGTGTCGTAGGCGTGTTCTTTAAAAAGTTTGGGTAATTTTCAAATTCTTTCGTAAGTTTGTAAGCGATATCTTTATATTTACTCAAGATACTCCACATTTGGTTAGACAGGCAGGTGGACAGACGAGTAGACGGAGGTGCATACTGACCATATGAATTTATGTACCTTGTGAGGTTTTTGCAACTTGTTTCTGCGCGTTATAAAGGTATTGATAAAAAATTTTTATACACTATTATACTGAGTAGGCGTGGCCAATTTTTTCCATTTTTATACAACATCGCACATAAAATATGCGTTCAAATTTTTGTACATTTATCTGCTGAAGTTCACGAGTAATGAACAAAAGCTTTCCTTTTTATTATTTTTGGAAAACAAAGGTGTTTCCAGTTCATTTGGCCCATTTTTTGATGACGATAGCTTCATTTTTGCAGCGAGGAAAATGTTTGTAATAGACATTACACAGACGGACAGATGGACGAACGAACAAAGGGACATGCTTAAATCGCTTCAGAATTTGTTGCTGATCAAGCGAGGATTTCTCGAAGCCTTCTTCTGGGTGTTGCAAACGTTTTGACAAATATATCCCCATCCTTGGGTGATGAATGTAAAAATTGTGACGACAGATATTTCGTTCCTTTTGAATTAACATTTCAATTCCGATTAGTAAACGGGAAGAAATGATAATAAACTAATCGTTAAAAAGAGCTTAGTTTTCTTCATTTATCAATTTAACAATAAAGGAATTTTTTCCTATAATGGTGCGAAAGTTCGATCGATTTTAATCGGTTAACAGATGGACGCAGAGTACAACTAGAGTTACATCTCAATCCACGTAAAGCGAAGATAAAAAATTGTTTCTACACAAACTCAACTTTTTTTAAAATGATTATGTCCCCTATACGTGTAGCACTCTAATGATCTTAAAAAAATTGGGACAAAGAGAAAGGGCGAGGGCTTCGCCACTGCCTAGCGAATATGTCGCTCTATCAATAAATATATTATTTCTCTACCGACTAAGCACTCACTATAACTGCGATCAAGTATGGTCAAATCGCATCGACATTTACACCTTCAAATACTGACTTTAAAGTCGTAACTCGTAGCTCTCGTCTACTCGGCTATACGACAGTTGCTGAAGCCTGATTTTGAACGTGTATTCTAGTATTGGCCTTATGAACGTAATGTATGGCCTTTTCACTATAAAAGGATCATCACGTGCACGCGATCTTCTTTTGATAAATACAACTCTACAGCTGACTTTGTTTTGCAATTGATCGAAGCGAGAAGAAAGCGAAAATAAGACGCCCAGCCTAAAGATCATTGGCTGGGAGAGAAACGATTTAACTAAATTGTAATACGGGGAAGGGAAATAAAGTAAGTTTGTAGATGAGTGATGAGTGATTCTGAAGTTAAAAGGACATACTTTTAAAGATATGACTAGAAAATGTTCCAATTGATCTTTTTTACTTTCGATCTGCTAGGGATAAAATCACGTTGAAATGGGAGAATTATAAAATTAATTAAACGTAGTAAACATTTTGTGATCAAGCTCTTAAGAAACTTAAGTGAAACCCTAAGTTTGGCTATAGCCTTAAAATTTTTAGTATTATTCGAAGAGCTACTCTCTAATGTATAGAAACAACGAAACTATTTTTCTATACTTCCGGACACATACCAGATAGATGATCGCGATAAATTACATATTTTGGTCAATAATTTTGGAGAATGTGCGATGGCATACGAGAATGCTATACGGCAGAATAGGACATTCATAACTTGGTGGTAAAAAGATGGCTTCGAAGTAAGCTTATTAAAATAAGTATAAGTGTATAATAGGGATACCCATTAGTTATCCTCTTCCTTGAAGGAGTAATATTTCCTACTAATTTCTAAGTATTTATTGTTTGCATTGCTTTAGGGTAAATAATCGTATTATTAAAAATTCAATCGTCTCGGTTTTAAGAGAGAGAGAGAGAGAGAGAGAGAGAGAGAGAGATCGTTCCTGATCCAAGTTTCCCGTATCAATTTACTATTACTAAACGATTTTTGTCGAGAATTTTAGAAAATTTCAATTTTTGGTTATTTAAGGCTTCCTGTGAAGCGTGGTCATAAAGGTTAGTCGATCCAAATCACTCCCAATGGTCTATATGTGTTAAACACAAAAATTCATGGACAAACATGACACATGACACAGATCGACAAACTAAATTGATTTAGAAAATTAATTAAATTCGATTCGTGGGTGAAAAGGTGGGTCTACCTATCTCTACTATAAACGCTGTAGAGTACAAGAAAACTTAATAAACGTCTTTTCTATGACGGTTAATGTTATAAATGCGATCAGCTCCCAGTATTTCGCAAGATTTAACGCAAATTAAAGACTTATCTATTTTTTTTACCTTATACCACTCTTGATGCATGAGTATACTAAGTTTGTGTGGATTTATGTAGCATCCAGATAAACTCATCATTTATTACTTTATCCGTATGCCCGTCTGTCCGCCTGTCTTATTTTCTTGTGTTCTATCTACAGGCCGCAATTTTCGAGGTATGTGAACGCAATTTGGTGTACATGACGTGTTGTGGCGCAAGAACGAAGGCTATGGAAAATGATTCGGATCGGATCACCTTTTCGATCATTTCCCCTATCATGCCTTATTTTGAAATTTCGTTATACGAATGACAACTTATTAAGCGAAGTGATGTACGGCATTTGATGGTGAGCCATGGCTCGCTATAGTGTTTTTATTTGTTTTTCGATTGAAAGCAACTATGATCATAATAATAAATAATGAGCTTTATCCACATATTTATTTGATTTTATTGTGTTAATTAATTTTTTGTTTTTTATATTATTTTTTTCAAAGTATTTCTTTTTTATTTTCCCCGTAGTGTACATTCTTTTCCGTAAGTGGACGAGTGAAATATTTAATTTTTTTTTTTTTTTTTTCTTGGCACTTGTCTGCTCTTGTCGGGCATTACGACATCACATGTTACAGCGTGTTAAAGAAGAAAAAAAGAAAAACGGCCTAAAATAGTTTTGGTATTGGGTCTAGATAGCGTAAAAATAATTTAAACAATGCGGCAGTTGTAACTCTTATGGCTAGACGCGGATTGTATTTTATTTCTCCATTTCAGTGCTTTCCTCTTGCAATTTCAATTTTATCTTTATTTTTTCATCTTTCATTTCAGCGGCCAATTTGTTTTTTTTTTTTGCTCCCTTATGGGGCTTAGCGTCTCTTTTGCGCTTCTGTCTCTCAGCTATATATGTACGGTGGTATCATATTATGGGACATGTATATATATATATATCTATATATGTATGTTTTTATGCATATATACATAAATATATAGTGAAAATATATTTACATATGTATAATGTATACGCCGGCCTAGAGGTAAAGCTTAACGATTTCAATTTTATTACAGTTGATTTAATATAAGTAACAACAATACATTTAATTAAAGACTCAACAGCAAAAGGAAAATGTTAAAGTTTAACCTCGTTACCATGGCGATGATGGTGATGATGATGATGATGACGATGATGATGACGATAATAATAATGATGAGGATTATGACGATAATGGTAATGCCTGATGGTGATGACAAGTAATGTAAAAAAAAAAAAAAAAAAAAAACAAGAAATAATAAAAAATAAAATAAAAGCACTCAACGAATTTATCATGACTGCCCCGATATTTGTCATCTTTGTTGTGCGTGCACATATACATTTGTGCTAAATCACCTTTTCTACATTTATATGCGTGCGCACACATACACATGCCAATAGTTATAGCCGCATATTTATTAATATCTAGGTAGATTTACACACTTGACGCGTCTGAGTTTACGTACAAGTAGTATTTACGTATGTGTATGGGTAGTTTGTATAAGTGCATAAGTGTATAAATGCCGTATATGCTGGTATTTGTTACTTACCTAATAGATGTGTTCGAAAGTATATAACATCACGTAATGACACTTCTTCGTTGCGATAGAGTATCTGGAATACACGCGAGGCGCCCGCCCCATTAATTATGCTGGCTGTGTTCGATAGTATCAGCGAATTGTTGAGTGGTGACTCTTGTTGGTGATGTTGTTGTTGTTGCTGCTGTTGTTGCTGTTGCTGGTGCTGGTGCTGCTGCTGCTGTTGTTGTTGCTGTTGTTGCTGTTGCTGCTGTTGTTGTTGCTGCTGTTGCTGCTGCTGCTGCTGCTGCTGATGAGGATGATGATGATCTCCTCGAAGTTCCGCTTCAGTGATATTACTTGTATTACTGCCACTACTGGGCGTGGGATTACTATTGTTGACTGTTACAGTAGCACTATCTCCAACACTACTACTAACTCCGCCACCATTTGGTATCGGTTGTACTGCTGGCTGGCCAGTAGATGTAGTCTCGGGTATACTCATCTCCACTTGCACAGGCAGTCTGGGTGAAACTCTTAGACCACATCGCACTTGATATAATCTAAGTGTTTATATATATATATATATATATATATATACATGTTTATTTGTGTTTGTTAAATATAAACAGAAAACAATTTATTGAATTTTCAGTTAGAAGAAAACAAGGAAACGAGGGGAAACATAATGTACAAATACGTTAGAAAATCTGTATATACATATATGTATATACAAATATACATACATACATACATACATACATGCATGCATGTATAAATTGCATACAGTGGCGTATATCATTCCATCAGGTTTACTAAAACTACAAATACTACTGCTTATGCAAAAATTAGGTCAATTGTATGTGTAAATGAAACGATATGATTACGTGCATGAAATTTTCATATCGAATAGTTCGGTTAAAAAATTCCATTAAATGCGGTTGAAAGGAAATTGCGAGAATGTGGTTAAATATCATTACATATATTTATAGTTTTTCCTCTTTTTAATAAATTTATCAGGAAAATTCAATTAGCAAAATTATCGACGAAAGGAGGATTTCAAAATGCGAAACAACATTTGTACACGTTAAAATATCAAATTCAGTTTGAAATGGATTTCCGATATTTATCGCAAAGACTGAAAGAAATGCGGCCTGTATATGCAATATATGCGTCCACAAAATCTAAGGAGAATAGTTTCAAAATTAATTTCTTGTTAATGCTTGGTAAATTTCAAATCCTTTGCTTTTTCACTTTACAAGGCCGTCTTTTGGACCAAAGCCTGCCAGATACTTGAGAAAATGAATTCGTCTAACATTCGCAAGGCCAACGACAAGTTTATCGGCTGGCAGATATATCCAAATGGAATACAAATGAGATTCTTAATATGTCGATTGCCGTATGTATGAACGAAATGACAAGTCTAAAATAACATAGTGCTTCGGGAGAACTGTCATATTTCATTCCATTGGGTCATAAACTTATTGTTTCAAGAAACAATTTTCATTATTTTTAAAAAGTTTTATTAAATCGCAAGCAACTGCATTGCAGAGAACGAATGAAAGCATGTAAATAGAAACTATTGATCCACATAAGGTACGCCTGTGTTGCCGGCCCGAGAAAACATGTTATAATAGACAGGAGATTCTTATAAATAAGAAAAGTTTTTTTCCTACAAGGACGTTACGAGCCCTCACCTATAACTATTATCGATTATGTGATTGTGAAAAGATTTCGCTATATTTCAATTTAGAAGAATTTGTTTCGAAAATATATTATTTTTATTTTGTAGTTAAGCTTTGTTCTCTTTTTCGAATTTTAATGAAATTGCTTTTGATTTTAATTACTTTGAATGTGCTTTTGAGCTGCAAAACTTCGCACTAAGGTGCGGACTCATAATGATCAGTCCAAATCCCTGAGCAGGAAGCAATGAACACGGACTACATCTCGTCGAAAGTTGTTTCGCTTTCTAATTCAATTACAAGTTCAAGTTAAACCAGTTAAAGCTTATTAATGGCAGAAAATTTCCAACAACAATGTACAACGATATTGGCGTGAATATGTTTTAATGAAATGTATGTAAATGTAAAAAAAAAAATCAATCGTTGATTAATTATTGTTCTATTTAAAAATTAATTAATATATGAAACAAGACAGTAAGATATAAGACTATATTTTGTTTTCACGGGGTAAAGTTTTTCACTGTAAGTTTTTCAAAAAATTAAATCTGTTTCATCGGCTTAATAGATGAAAGAATTGTAAGAAATTTTATTACATGAAATTGGCTGCGTCATATGGATTTCTGTTGCGAATTTATAGTCGAATGTCGCACTCGGCCAGTCTACATTTTTTACTATTAATAGATGACTCTAGAATACGTTTATCTTTATTTCAAAGTATTTCCAAGCAAAAATATGTCAGCGTAGCTTGATGGAGACAACCGTTCGGCAGATAAGGGGCCTTACAACGATTTGAAAACATTGAAAGAAGACATGATGAATACTTGGACGAGATTATTCACTTTTATGCAACTGTCTCTGTCATTTCGCAACACGTAAAGTGTAAAATGTTCCCATGCAGATGTAGCAAAAGCGGCATCTTCCAGCAAGAGGAGAGAAAATGCGTAGGAACACATAGCAGACTATTTTCATGCTCCTGGGATTGCAGACAGAATATAAAGTATATAGAATAAAAACATAAGTGTACAATAAATTTGAAAAAAGGCCATAAAATAACTCCTACAACTTCCATTGTCTCTACATGCGAACTTTTTATAATGACCATTCTAAGGGAAATGGTAGGAAATTTCGATAAGTTACAACAAAAGATTGGCTTGTTTTCAAAGACTTGGCGGTCGCTTAAAAATCAATATATATATATTGTTTCTCTTATGTCATTTGAGTTAGAAAATTATATTCGATCGTAACGGAATCTTTTATACCCATCACTCTAATCCTAAAAAAAAAGGAAAACAACTAAATTTCCACACTCTGTAATGTCGGTTGGGCGCGGCTGATTTTTTTTGTTTTACAGACTAAACGTGTCAATTTATACGGTGTATCTGTTGTACTTTATGAGTAAGAAGCAGAAAACACGGAAAGCAAAGAAGTTCACAGCTTTTGTTACATAGACGTGTGAGCGTTGTAGGCGTGTCCTTTAAAAAGTTTAGGTCACATCCGAATTCTTCAGACGCACAAGCCGACAGGTGCATTCCATTTATATACTTTATTATATACTTTATGGCGTTTTGAAGTTTGCTTGTGCGCCTTTTAAAAGATATTAAAAAAAAAGAACCAAATTTTCGATACACTCTAATATTGGGCAGGCATGGTCGACCCATTCCGTATTTTTGTACAAGTGTTATAGCATCGTTTTTAGAATATGCGGTGAAATTTTTGCACATTTATCCGCTATATATAATGAACAAAGAACAATTTGTAATTCCTTTCGTAAAAAAGAGGCGTATCCTTCGACCGATTCGGCCCACACTCGATACCAACCTGCGTGCAAAAATCTCCAATGGTTCTGCTAAATTTGAAAATGATAGCTTCAGGATCAGGAGAAGGTTCACAACAAATATTGAACAGACGGACAGACGGGCATGCTTAATTGGTAGTTTGGAAGTTTTTTATGCTTATCAAGAATATGTATACTTTGTGGGGTCTCTGATGCTTCCCTCTAGGCGTTACAAACGTTTTGACAAAAGGAACAGACCCTTCATCCTTCGGTGGTGGATACAGAATGTTACCAAAAAAAAACGTTTCTTTGACGCAGTGACGGTGGCTTTGCTGCTTAAGGCGAATTCTAAACAACAATCATCTCATTAATTGTAAGCTGGACGAACGGACATACAGGCATAATTAAATTAAATAATAACAAATATGAAATTTGTTGATTTTTTGATCTAATCCTTTATATTAAAAAACTTTCATTTAAATTTTACGCATTAAACTATGTTACGATTTTTGAACGCATGCATGTATTTAGGTATGTATGTATGCAAGGAAAAAAGAAAACATTAAAATTAATTAATCATTTTTAAAATGTTATTAACTTACCCTCTTTGAAATAAGTCCACATTAAAGAATTTATATAATTCAACCGAAAATTCTATCGTGGCTTGTAAATCACCCATTATTGCGTAGCAATTTTATGTTATAACAATAACAAAAAAAATATTGTTACTATTGTTGTTGTTGTGATTTATTTTATTATTTGTATTCGAATTAGACCAGCATTTACTAACTAGAAAATTTTGTATACAATTTTAATGTACTCATGTTCTCAAATAATCAAATGACATTTTGTTCATGAAGTATAGACAATAAGATGTATCCTGGGTCATAGTCGTTGTGCTCCATTCATACTATTCGCTCATACGTACATACGGCATATACCTATAGAAAATAATTGAGATATTTTTATATATATATATGCATCAAATTTCAATGTTTCCAATGCATTTAACATATCACATACACTGGCGCTTATACATATACTAAGGTAAGGTATTGATTCTGTTAAATGAGTAAATTGTGCAGTCATTACAATGACGCGAAATTTAACATGAGAGAATTGGGAAATAATTTCGAATTTTACATATGTAGTTTCTTGGTAATAGTTAACTAAACAGACGCATACAAACGCAAAATGATTTTAAATAATAACCGATAAAAAGAGTTACATAAAAATATTAAAAGCAATTCATTTATAAATTTTTTCCTTTTTTTTCGGGTGAAAATACAAGTCTTCATCAATTAGTGGACTAGTCCCACCACTTGCAAAATAAATTAAAACAGGCTTAACTTTAAGCTGACCGCATTTTTAACTCAAATTGTGAGGAACAAAATCGTCCGTCATTTCAATCCCGCATGTAGATGTACGATTAGTTCAGTTACCATACGTAGATTTAGTGTAAGTGAGACTGTCACATGACAGACCGACTGTACGATGCAAACAAGCGATGGCTCTGCTTCGTAGTCACGAGATAAACTTTGAATCAGAATTTGCTCATTCGGCAAACGAAGCAGAGTTTTGCTCCCTTCATCTACGCAGTGCTAACAATGGTCTTTTCAAAACAATAGGTCTGCCTTAAGAATCGGTGAAACAAATGAAAAGTAAAATTAAAGGGCGTAAATAACTGCCAAAATCTATATGAAAAAATTATTTATAGATTGTAAAAAATAAACAAACTGGAAACGAATTGTAGCGCTTCTATATTTGGCAACCGTAGTGTTACCTCAAGAAGGTGAAAAAAAAATAAAATTTAATTATTTTTAATTTTGTGTGTGTGCGGTCGGGTGTGGCCCATTAGTTCCAGTTTTGCATGTGAAAAAGTAAATGTGGAAAATTGTAGCCTTCTAACCTTAATAATTTCCGGGTAACGAGCAGAAATCCAAAAATTTTTGTAAAAAAAACTGAGTTTCGTTCAGTTTACGCTAAACCGCGGCCTTCTGCTCTCATCAATTTGGCCCATTTTCAACACCAATCTCCGTGCAGAAACTTCCAATGTTCCTACCAAATTTGAAGTCGATATCCTCATTTTTGTGATGAGGAGAATGCCAACAACACACCACACAGACGGACCGACATGGCTAAATCAACTCAAAATTTCACGCTGATCAAGAATATATGTACTTTTTAGGGTCTCTAAAGCTTCCTTTTGCGTGTTACATAAATTATGACAAAAAAACAAAATGGGTATACCGCCCATCTTACAGTATAAAAACGGTATACATGCCATGCGGCATGCGGGTTAACTTAATTATTCCTATTAAAAACACATGTCAACTAAAGAGCTTCCGCTTTCGAGTAATTAAAAAAAAAAAAACCGTATGAGGGCCGAATTTTATTTCAAATTTTTGCTTTTAATGATCTCCAAATTTTTGCATCAAACAGGATTCACTTGGATTGTGCTCTGTGATGCCTGTTAAATGCCATTAGGATTATGAATAATGTTTTTTGAACAATGTGTGCAAAGTGTGTGTGTGTGTTTCAATTTTCACTGTTCGAAAAATTTGAAATACGAAGAGAAAATAGAAAAAAAAGGGTCAACAAAATCATAATAATATCAAAAGAAGCAAATTATCGTTAAGAGTTCTTAACGATAGGTTAAAACAGTTCACGAGCTGACGGTAAAGAAACTCAATTCACTTTAAAACAAATAAGTGCTCGCTGTCGCAAGTCGCGTTTTGTTAATTTTAGCATTTAGAAATATTCACTGATCGATTGAAGCCCGCAAGCTTCAAGGTTGTTTTTTTTTTTTTTATTTTTCCTTATTTACTTTTATATACAAAGATATAATGGATAGGTTTAAATCGTTCAACTTTTAATGAGGTCGATTTATAGAACAACAATAAACTAATACCTGACTGTTGTTGTTGTTATTATTATTATTGTTGTACCTTTTCTTTTTGTGTTCTATTATGCTCTATTCTATTCGGTGCCCCCGCCATCACCCTTTTTCTCACATCTTTTACAAAAGACTATAAACAATACACTTTGTGTCGAGGTTATGAGGTCAATAAAAAACTAAACCACCAACACAGAGCAACATCAATCAAGCAAACAATCAAAACAGAAAAAAAAAAACAAAAACAAAAACAAAAAAAAGAAAGTAAATAGAAAAGTACTGGGAAAGCTTTGTTCGCCTTTCGCAGCCATTTTCAATCGAGGAAGACAATCGTCGATATGATTATAGTTAATTATGGGTGTGGTAGTGAACTGATTGCTTAACAAGATTTTTCTTTTCCATATAGTTTTCAAAGTATTTGAACGAAATTGCTTAGCCTTTTTTCCAATATAGATCATAGGTTATTGATTAAAACTGGTGCGGGTGTGTATTTTTTGTAAGTTAATACTGTTTCTGAACTATATTAAGAGCTAATTTAGATAAATTTCGATCATTTTTAGTTATTATTTGGGGACAAGTGCACGAGAAATGCATAAGTAATTCTTTAACTTTAAGTTGAAATTTTTGGAATTTACAGAATTTCAGTTATAGCCGAACGGACAAACGGACATGATGAGATTCACTTAAATTCTGACAATGATTGACGGGCGTATGCGTATGCATTAGGGAATCTCTAATGCAGAATAAATAATTGATTGTTACATATCGAATGAGTAGATTAGTATACAAGCAATTTTTGGTAATGCGTTTACGGAATATGGAAACATTTGGGAAAATGAACTGTAAATTGGAGTAAGTAATCACCTTCTGACAAATAGGAAAGATTTTTTTATTACTAATAACAGCAAGGATTGGATGAATAGAAAGATTTAGTATTTTGTTATATTTAAAATTTTATAAAAACGCACACACAAATTTATTTGAGAAAGGTTTCGTTTATATTCAATCGTGTAAAACGTACAATAATCTGATAGTAGGAGGAAAGAATGAGGTCGCACGATTAAAAAGCACAATAAGTGCCTATAAAAACAACGGATTAAAGTTTTAATCGCTGACGTAGCGGTTTAAAGGCAAAAAAGAGAAGAAAAAGAAGAAAGAAAAGAAAATACAAAAATAACGGTTTGCAATTATTAGAAAAAGATTTTGCTGCTGAAGCGCGGGGGAGGAGTGATAATGGATAGAATATGATGCAAACAAGACAAACACATATACACATTCATCATTCGTTCAATTCCATTACCAACTTTTGCCCATACATTTCAATGAGTTTATACTTCACTTGGCCTGTTTGCGTTTAATGTCAGGCACTCTAAGTCATACCACTCCACTAAGCATCGTTCTAAGCTCATGTAAGCCTGTTGACACAATAAAATAACAAACAAAAGCAAACGAATCAAAAACGAGGATTTATACTTTTATTTCGGTGTTTGGTGAGTCATAGTGGCGCCTTCAACTTGCTATGAAAAGCTTTACGTGAAGGCGCTTAAATTTTACTATAACAAAAAAGAGAGAAAGAGGAAACAGTTTTCGCAGAGAACATTTTTCTTATACAATAACTTACTTGCCTGGTATAAAGCTATGTTCGCTATGCACTATGCACATATATGCGTAAACTTTGCCAACAGTTATTGGCAAATTGTTTAAAGTCCTATGTGTATATATAATGTATATATATATATATATGTAGGAGTATATGAATTGCTGTAAGTACAATTACGTACATTTATCTCCTATATATCTACGGGCTGTTTGCTGTTTACATCGTGTACCAAAAGGGCTAGTGTGTCATTGACAGTCGCAATATCAAGTGAAAGCGAGGTGACACTATTTACTAATTTTTTATTTTTTTTTTTCGCCCCTCTTGCATTACACTTTTTCCTCGGCATTCTCTGTTGTTGGTTTTGAAATGTTTGTTACTATTTAGTATACTATGCGGGTTAAACAGGCCCTTTCTCTTTGTGTATTTCTCTTTCTCCATTGCGATTTGTTAAGTGAATTACGAAAAAGGTTTTTGTTTATTTTTATTTATTTATTTATTTATTTCTTTTTTTCCTTTTTCTTTTCCTGTTTTTTTGTTTTTTTTTGTGCTCTTTATAATTTAACACCAATTAATTGACAGTTAAATTTCCGTATTGTTTGGTTCGAGGTGTTAATAGCTCATTTAGAACGAAAAACAATTAAGATTGTATGAGAGAGATGGTAGCGCGCATTAAACAACTGAAAGTAATCGCGATTAGAAGTCTGTTTGTAGGCCATTACGTTCGTAGGTGAATGATTTCAATCGCGTTCTATTTTCAACATGTCATAGAGAGCTGCTAAATCGATTTAGAACATTACGTTTGACATGATTGACGTACACGTATTGAGTAAACGTGAAGAATTTCTATACATAAAAATCACATATTTTTTTTTACCACAAATTCTCTTATATATCGCATTTTTCGCGAATTTCTTTTGCATTTTACTATGCTTACCATAAAAGACTCTCCAATTTTGTTATACCCTACACCACTTGCGGTATAGGGTATATTAACTTAGTGCGGTCGTATGTAACATGCAGAAGGACTTAACATAGACGCACTTTTTATTATACCGATCGATTCATAATCATTGTCTGAATTGATCTAAGCCTGTCTGGCCGTCTGCGGTTTGTCCATGTAAATTTGTGTTCAAGCTACAGGTCGCAATTTTTGAGATAGTTTGATGAAATTTAGTATAGTGACGTGTTTTGACCCAAGGGCTAACGCTATTGAAAATGGTTTTAATCGGTCCACTTTTTCGACCACCCCCCATATAACGCCCTATTCTGAAAAGTGGTTACATGGAAAAAAATGGCTATTTTCAAAATTTCTCAGCAAAAACGGCTTAGGAGTAGTATTTGGGCATTTTAAATTTGTGTGAAAACTTTGGATCGGCTGTAGCAATTTTTGAACCTCCTCTCCTATAGCGAAAATTGAAGTTCATATGACAAAAAGGTATAATTTTCAAGGGTTTCACGATGAAAATTATGTCATAATAGTAATCTAACATAAAAAAATTAACTGTGCCAAGTCGGGACCATATCGGTCTATTTTTTGGAGCCCTCCTTAACAACGTTTTGCACGAAAATTGATCCTTTGTAGAGCACAAATGTCTAAGTTTTAACAAGTGATAATGGAAATCGACCCACAAAATTACAGTAATTTCATACAAAAATGAACTCTACAAAATTTGGACCATCTCGACCTATTTTTTCGATTTTACCCTAATACGAATTTGCACGAAAATTGTAGAGCAGAAAAGTGTAAGTTTGGTAATCGATTAGTGATGGAAATGGAACCATAATATTATAGTAATTTCATACCAAAATGAACTTTACCAAATTTAGACCATTTACGCTTATTTTTGGATCCTGTCCTATGTAAGGGTTAAACTTGTTCTACATTAGATCGCGTTTTGGGCCCGACTCCCCAGAACTACACACATGAAAAATATGCCTTTATATAGAAAGAAGATATGTATTTTGTGTTAGATTATAGAATTAGGAATGTGGTGTAGGGTATTTAATGGTCGGCTTTGCTTAACTATATGTTCTTATTTGTTTGTCTCTTAATAATACACAATATTACGTAATCTTGTCCGTCCGTCAATTTGTTGGAAATCTTTTAAATTGAATAGTTGATGGCAACTGATTAAGTATGAATAGAATAAAAAGAAAGTTATTTTACATCTTATAGCAAATATTAATATAAAGCTTGCGGGTTAATATTTCTTAAAGCAAACATTAGAGTTGAGTGTTAAAATGATGCTAATCCTTCAACTCCTATATCCACAGTATAAAAAAGAAATTCCATTCCAAAGTTCATATATATGTATAATGCATTGTAATGTGATGGATATATATATGTATATATATATATAAAGGTCATTTTAAGGCGAGTTTGACTTTACTGCAAGTTAAAGACGTGGGGAAAGGGGGAAAAAAATGAGTTTTTACATTCTATATCGGGCGATATCCAGAAAACGCATTATCTAAAAAAAAAGCAAATAAATTCTTTATTAGCTTGAAGTACCAACTACTAAGTATGTCGATATATCCATGCATTAATTGTTGGCATTTCTAAAGTTTCAATAACTGATTAAGAAGAAGAATATGGAAGGTTGATTCCATAAAGTTAGTTGCAAATGCATGGGAAATAATTTACTTATAACATCTAGTAAAAGTTTACTTACAATTTGATATCCATCTAGGGATTGTTTAGGGATATGTTTAGCTTTTGTTTACTTCTTTCGAGGCTATGTCCCGAATTTAATAACTATACACAGTTTCTAGGAACTGATCATCTTTATGGTCAATATACGATATATTGGAAGTATGACACCGGGCACCTTTTCAGCGAGAGAATGCTAAGTAAGGAGCGCTTTCAGTGAAACTTCCTGTAGTGGTCTCTCTCTAGATAATATATATTCAGGACTCGAGGCAAAGCTTAAATTTTCATTATTATTTGCTAAAGAAATTGTCTATGATTTCTCTTTCACTTGCGCAAGTCAATCCATTCATTCTAATGAATTAAGCTCCCAATTTTATGTCAATAACACAATGGAAACTTGTTTTGTACTTAAGGGGCTTTTTAAACACATTTCAATTGTAGTTCGCTCTTGCCGAATGTATTAAACTGACCTATAATGCACCGTAGTCCCGATAATCTGTGGTAAATATAACAGTTAGACGCACAAAACTAAATCATATGGAAAATTAATGCCCTTTAAGAATATATGCACAACTGAAGATCGCATATTCTCTTCTTTATAAAGTTTGCACATTTATGAGTTAGTTGATTATCCTAAATTAGGCCGGTGTACTTCGAAATTGCGGTGACCTCAAGTAGAAGTGCATATATACATTATTAAGTACGGCAGTCAATATTAATAAATATGATCGAAAAATAGAGTGTGAAAGAGAAGGCGTTTCGAAATGAAGAAGAAATTGTTTAGTAGAAAATTATTTCATTATATTGCAAATATTTATATAAAGTGATATAAAGACCCGGAAGGGCGAAAATTGAAATGAATAATATGATGAATTTCAAATTTCTATTAAATCAATATTTGTACTATGTAACGGTATATATATTCATTTGCTTACATTCATACAAATTTAAAATAATATAAACTATATATATATATATATATATATATATATACTATATATATATATGTATATATATATATTTTAAGGGCATGAGAACTTTGTTAATATTTAAGTTTCAAATATCAAGGACACACAACAAATAAAAAAAAAAAAGGTAACAGCCCGCAAATGTATATGAATGTTCGAGGGCTTTTTTCCAATATGTTTTATGTACACATAACAATACAAGCAATCGCAATTATATATATATAAATCTACCTATGGTTAGACATGTGTATTACGTATGAATTACAATATGCACCGTTGGTAATGCAAGGTATTCATTAAATATAAAATAAACACATACGAATGTAAATGTGTAAAATGCTCAAAGAATGTACGCATAGAAAACCAAGGGACTTAGGTAATGTTGAATTTTTTGTTGTTTTCTATTAAAAAACAAGTAAAAGAAGTAAAAAAATTATAAATGGGCAAGGCCGACCTTTCGATATCCTACACTATCCACTTCGCACTTAGCACAATCATTCATTCATTTTGGTAATAGTACACGAAAAGTTGCACACCAGTTGCAAGCAAAGGCATACCTTTCGTGAAGGATACTCAAATCTTCATGCACGTGAAGTGATCTAAATTTACCAAATCTAATTTAATTCGCAAAAATTTTCTTATTCCTCAATTTCCATCATAAAAAAAAACTAGAAATTAGACTTTCTGTCCATATAAGGGCATGACAACCCCTGCATATGTTAGGGGCTAAACAATTTACCTACGATTTTCGAAATACTTATAGTTAATTTTTTTTTTTTGCTAAATTTTCTACTATCGATCAATTTTCATCATAAAATATTAAAAGTTGTGTCTTTTTCCGAGGGGTATACCATTTATGAGAAATCTTCTTTAGAGTGGGGTCCAAAAAATAAACCCATGCTATTCAAATTTGGCCCAATTAATTTTCATGTCAAACGAAAGCGTTTTAACCCTTTTCGGGCGTAGAAGGGTTTACATGTTTTGAGTATCTTTATATGCAATGCCTATCCATGAAATAGATCTTCGTGGTCCAGATCCGATTAAGTTGATCTCTATGTGAATTTACTATTATAAATTAATTTTCCCCATAAAATATAGAAAATTACACCTTTTTACCACATAAATCTGTAGTTTTCATAGGGATGATTGTATAAAATCGGGTTAAAAAAATTCAAACAATTTTTCAAACCAATGAAGGATGTTGAAATACTATTACTCAGCGACATTTCTCGAAAAATGTTGAAAATTGTACTTATTTTCCCTATAACGACATATATGGGGAAAAGTGAACCGATCCAAACCATTTTCAATAGCGCTCGTTCTTGGGCCAAAGTGCGTCAGTGTGCCGAATTTCATCAAAAATTTTAATTTCTAAATCGAATACAACAAAATAGGACGGACAGATACACCGACGTATACCTAGACAGACAAGATCGATATAATAAAACCTGGGTAATGTTTTTCAACGGCGAACGTAATGATAACACAAGCGGCGTAGGGTATAATAAAAAACGAATTACATTCCATTATCAACCCTACCCTATCCTGTTCATTATGTTTGATTGCAAAATAGAGAGGTACATAGGTACATCCACTTGATATATCATTTTACGCATAACATATAACGTGTATATGTCTCAAGTTACATACATCTACGACAAGGCAGCATATCATAGTTAATTGTTAAAGTTAAAACTAAATTTTCATGATAGGCGTTTTTATTCCTATCGCTTATGGTAGACGGTTTAAAAATCATTCATATTCACCTTTTCTTATACCGATCGTTTAAGAAAAGATGTCGTAATTCGGTTTAAGTTTGTGTGTCATCTGTTGGGTGGGTTGAATCGAGTGGATCAATTTTATGAACCCCCGTTCATAGAATCGTTTGTACGAATGTTAATTCTTTATATCAGTCCAATTTTTAATACTTTACGATGAGACAGTTAACTGCCCCAAATTTGCTGTAGATCGATTGTATGAACTCCATCGCACATAACGGTTCTCACGAAAATTCAGTCTTTATGTAACAATAAAATCTAATTTTGAGTACTTTGTGTCGAAAATAGCTGAAGCGCCTGCCGAGCTATGGCGTGAAAATTAAATTTTGCTTAAGTTGGACCACGACACTTCATATGTACCTTAGCAATTTGTGACAATTACTTTTTAAATAGAAAAATGTAATTCTAAAGAGTTTTCAATTGGTTCACTTAAGGAGCCAAAAAGAAAAAGCGTTTAAAAGGAGCCTGTGCTCTAATATTGAAGCAGAGCGCTGATGTTAGTTCATTGAATAATTTATCAAAAGAAATTTGAAATTAACTTAATATCAGTCAAACGAAACGAGAAATGATTTTTTCAACTCTGCAGTCAAAGATTTGTTGTCATGCGTGTCATTAGCTCTAATGTTTTATAAATTAAATGTAAGAGGGAAAAATCAGATTTCGAAATTTCCATTAAAAGCAACTAACAGGTAGATAGGGTAAGTGGCATGAAAAAAAAATGAATTATCTTTCGAGCATTTCTCGAAACACTTCGTTAATAGTTACTTATGAAGTCAGATAAAAGAAAATATATATATATATATATATATATACATGTATATGTCATAAGCTACTCATTTTTCCTAGACTACTCAGGTTAAAGATGTATCAAGTTAAGTGTGCGAACTCTCCCTTATCTTTCGGTGATGAGTATAATAACATGCAAGGCGAATGGATTTCGTTTTTTCTTCGGACAGGTGACGAAATGTGCCAAGTCATTTGTAAGGAAAAAAAGAAGCTTTTCATTCTTCATACGACTTGAAAATTGTGCAAAGGGAAAAAATGCTAAAACAAAAGCAACGCAAATTCTTAAACGCAATTTTTGCATCGCATTCATTGCTATAGACAACAAATGCATGCTAAATATGTGCACTCAAGATAACACAATGCCACACTTACGTACACATTTAGTACAGCAGAAGTTGTCTGCGCTCGAACTTGGTTTTTAAAAGCTACAAAAAACAAGTTACCCTTAACCACCAGTCGACCTCATAAATTTGAACAAATTCTTTTTAAATTTTTAAAGTAAAAAAACAACAACAACAACAAAATGAAGAAGAAGATAATATAATAGTATATTTCGAGCAATAATTAAAAGGAATGGGTGCGGTTTGGAAAATCTGACTTGTTATCAACAACATTCCAACTTATCTTAATTTAATTTATTAACTTGCAAATAATATACACCGCGACTGAGATTCGAGTCCGCACCTCCCATTATATTGAACGTCTATTCGACTTTTTATACCATCTTGATTTTCCTTTGGTTGTAAAGGTTACATGCTGATGGATCGTTTCTACGTCTATTTCCAACATAACCTTGTATTTCAACATCAACGAAAAAAAGAAGAAGACGAGTTTGCTTTATGATCAACGAATCGGATTTATTTTTACAAATTCTCAAACGAACATTTTTATGTTTCTTAAGGCTTGTATGTTTATATGTAGACCCCTGAGTATTAGTGGTTGGTTCGTTGCATACAGAGAGAGCTTCGGTAAAGAGTTCGACAAAAATGCTACAAATGGCGTACAGAAGTTATCATTTCTCTCTTGGCTTGTATACGGCAAGACATCGAGCACATGATCTCTTTATTCTCCAAATTAAAATAATTCTCTTTTCTTTCATAACAAAAAAAAAAATTCATTAAATAAATTGCTAACAAAATTATTTGTTTTTTTTTAATCGAAATATTCTTTTATTAAGAGGAGTTTTTCTTTGGCTTTTTCTAATTTTTATTTTTTTTTGACAAATTTTTTCATAACAACACATGGCAGTTGGCATGATTGGTTTTATCCGTAAAACAAAAAACCTAGCGTTATTTACTAGTTCTGGATAGGTATTGTATTGGGACGCGACAAAAAGACCATTACTGTTAATAAATCTTTAAGTTTTATTCTGTTTTTATGCCCACCACTGTAAGATGGGCGCATACTCATCTTGTTTTTTTCCAAAAGGAAGCTTCAGGGACTCTATAACGTATATATATTCTTGATCAGCGTGAAATTCTGAGTTCCTTTAGTCATGTCTGTCCGTCTGCGCGGTGTGTGTTGTGGGCACTCTCCTGATCGCAAAAATAAAGATATCGTTGCGCAGGTTGGTATTTCAATACCAAATCGGTGAGAGCAGAAGCCCGCAGTATAGCGTAAACTGAACGCAACTCAGTTTTTTTTAATAAAAATTTTTGAATTTTTGCTAGTTACTCGGAAGTGTATTAAAGTGAAAAAGCTGAAATTTTTCACTTTTACATTACGAAATAGTGTATTCCTTAAGTCTGAAAATGAAAACAATCGGCCATGCCCACACAAAGTTACTAGCTAGTGTTCCAATATTGTTTTTTTTTCTTCGTTGAGATTTTGTGTCTATTCATGATAAGGCAAACAAGACAGAATGTTTAAAACTATTTGGTACACTCCTCAAATGAAGATATATTATCTGCCTAACAATGGGTTAATTTTAAAATGAATAGGGTAGATACCGCGACCAGGTGGATTAATATTTACTTAATAGTATCAGCGACATGGCTATCAAATAAAAGAACTTGGAGAATAGAATGCGAACAATATAGTGGTGAGTATGCGAGATTCGGCCTCCGCCAAATATAATTTTATTACTTGTTTTTGTTTTTTTTAAATAAACACAAGTTGACAAGATGACGAGTTTCATCGTTGCCCCGAACCTATCATCGAATCTGTTCTGTTAAGCACAGTTTTAAGGTCGTAAACGTAACGTCGTAAAACGTGGAATATAATTAAAGCAATTCCATCCATTATTCATAACGATACAGAATGCATGTGCATTGTCTGATCTTCGATGCATATTTTTGGGCGTTGCAAGTATTTAATAAATACTCCCACGTGCAGTGGATGTTTAAACAAATAGAGAATAAGAGTTTGTTTGAAGAGAAGTTGATGTGTGCTTAGCATGAAAAAGAAATGCTACTGACAAATGACACACACACGCTCGTAAAGAAAAGTTTAGGCAAAATTAAACGAGAAACGTAAAACTGAAAGGAGAGAGAGAGAGAGAGAGAGAGAGAACTGAACATTGCTAAAGCCCTCTAACAATGTCAAGGAAAAGTAATTTGAAAATATTGTGTGGATAAGGAAACAATGAAACATATGCACTCATACACACACACATGGACATATGTACACGTGTACGTATTTCGGCAAATGGATGTTTGATTTTTTTCTTCCACCCTCCGTATGTATGGTTTCTTATTTTCTTTTTCTTTCTCTCTAACTTTCTCCGTTTGTTGTTTTTTTTGATGCGTATAAGAAATTTAAACAATTATTCTAACTAATGTTGAGTAAAAACTTTTCTTTTCTCTTGTAATGTATTATTTTTATTGAAGAATTTAAAAAATACATGACAAGAAAATGCTTGAAAGTTTTTGGTTTTTCTTAGTTGAATTATCGTTTGACGAGAAGAAAGACAACGAATTTTTAATTGAAAGTATATTGCGATTGCTGGCGAAGGGAGTTAAGAAAATGAACTTGCGCCATGCATAAACAATTAACAGCTTTCATGAGGGATTTTTGAAGTTAAACTTGGTTTAAGCAACATTAGAATGGTGATGTACACGAGGCCCTAAAAGTATAGCAATACTTATTACCTTACTTATGACTAGTAATAAGTAAGTAGTCTTTAGCAGTTAAGCAAAAAGGAAAAGAAAGTCAAGAGAAGTTATATTCGCCTTCATGCTAAATCTTTGTACATAGTGTGATTGCAAAAATGATTGAAAATATATTCGCTTGTTGTGATGATAGTATTTAGCATATATTTCAAATATATATAATTTTGTGCGACTTGGCAGCACTTAAAGTATTTACATATTTCGCATTTTCTCTTCATGTTCAAAAAAAGTTGCCCGCCTCTCGTTTAGACGATCACCGATTTATATTTGTAGGCGTAAAAAACCCTAAGCAAATCTAGTATTATTCGAGTGATATTCGATAAATGAAAAAGTCCTATCCATTTTTTGCTCAGATTTAGTTTAGTAGTTTATCGGCAAGACTTTCACATTTTTCACTTTTTTCAAACAATATTGAAATTTATGCGTTTACTTAAAGCTCCAGACTATCGTCATAAATTCAGCCACTTTCAAAACACCCAGACATAGATGATACGGCGGGAGGATAGATCAATTATAAAAGCTAATAGCTTTACAAACAAATTCTTAAATAATTTCGGTAGCAAGCAAAAAATTTTACAAAACATATTTGATTAATAAATTACAAGAAATTTATTACTTTATTTATGTATTTTTCGGATTTCGGCCTTTTCCTTATTGGAATTTAATATCGTAGCAAAAACGAGTATGAAGAAAACTTTCTGTAAATAAATCTCTAATGCAATAAATCTTTGGTATAATGCAACCACGAATCCGTATGAAAATTATTATATGATAGCCAGGTTTACATTGAATGTATGGTTGTCATTGTTGGGATTGGGTTGGGATTAAAAACCAGAAAATATTATCCACTTTTGGATTTGGGGTGAAAAGACAAAAAGTGTTTCATTTTGCATACTTTCAAGATTTGAAAGATGAATAAAAAAACTTTATTACATATTTTTAAATTTATAAAACTTTTATAAAACGTTTTATTGTTCCGCCTTAAGTCAAGATGTTCTATTGACTAATCTTTTCTCTTGTATTCTTGTTTATTTTTAGATAACAAAGTGTAAAAAATTTTTTTGGAATTTTTTAAACTATTCTTCACTACATTAAACAAAGTAAGTTAAATGAATTTTATTTATTTAACTTTTATTTCTTCCCTTTTTATCCATCCATCATCTTTCTTGCATTTTACTAAATTTCGAATTTCGAAAATATTTAAATGAATATTTGAAGAGTGTAAGAGACCAGTCGGGGGGGGGGGGGGGGGATGTAATTTATGCCCTAATCATAATAATAACTGTTGGACTGTTGCATTTATTTGGACGAAATTTGTAGCAACAATTGCTCGTAAATCCCATTTAACTATTTTTTGCATTTCTTATGGTAGTGGTTTTCTTAAAAAATATTTGTACAGAAAAACTTTGACTTGAAAAAAAAAATCTCTTAGTCAACATCGACTACAGGAATAACATTCGATTCCATAAAATCTTCAATAAAATTGTGATATCCCTCACTCGCATCAGTTAAGAACAAGGTGTTTTGTCATCTGTGGACGTCCCAGTTTGAAAGAAAATTTGGTTTTTTTTTTGCATTTGCGATAACGAAAAAAGCTCACTCTCGTACAGCATGCTTAATTCTCGAGCTGTCGACGTGTCGCGCATACATATTTCTACCAAAATGGATGAACTGAAGCCATCTAATGTTTGTGGAATTATCCAAGTCGTGAAAATAAAGATAGAAACGTTAAATTTAATAAAAATACTCTTTAGTCTCTTTATTTAAAAACCCAAGTTTAAAAAATAATTGCCGTCTGCCTACATACAAGCCCACAGTTGGTAAGAAGGTAAAGGCAAACTCGAACAAAAGTCGAATATTTTTATTTTATTTTCTTCTTTATACGTTAAAGCCATCTGTGTCATGTTCGTTTCAGAAATGGTCTTGAAAATTTTAATTCCAATTTATTTTCAATTCATTCGTAACTGCATACAGAACGTGGCAGTAGGCATTCACCTTGAATTCTTTATCGATTAAGGAAAGTTTATGCTGATTTCTGCTCCTGAACTGTAGCAATTTCAAAAAACCCATGGATCCAGTTGACTCGTTTTAGGGGAAATAATTGCAAGCCAAATAGGCCGAATAAAAAAATTGACCTTTTCTTCTATAAATAAAGAAAAGTGATCGAAATTTTTGAATCTTTGTGTGCCTTATCACTATTTATTTTTTGTTCAAGATCCAAAGTTGAAAAGTATCAAATTGATCAATGCGGGTTAAATTTTAGGGTTAAATTCCTTTTATTACGTGACACGAAATAAGATTTTATGTACAGTTTGTACGATATTACGAAATTGTCTTCTTAGCTAATATGCTTTTAGCTTAATTGCTATCAAAAATTTTGTTGCCTACTTTAGGTTGTAAATGGAAAAAGGAAAATATTGCAAATTACCTCTTAAGGGGCAATATTGAAAGTTATGTTAAGCAATTTTTGATCGAAAAATTCAAAAGTGATTATTGCTTTATATGGTATTCTTATGTACTTTAAAGCTTTCAAGATTTTTCCCTTCAAGACTTTATAAAGAAAGGCGGTCATAAACTAAATTGACTTTGTACGGCTTTCACTAAAAGTCTAAGTAATAAAACATAATAAACACCAAGGAAATAAAATAATACTTTCAAAATTGATATATTTTACAGCATGTTTTCAAATCCAAACGACACTTAAACATGAACCAGCAATAAATGCTTGCTATTCGTTTCATGTTATCGTACTTTAAGCATGAACAAGTAAGTGAATGCAACAAAAGCAAAAAGCAAAAAAAAAACAAGTAACAAATTTTCAAAGTAAGCACGACACTGCACAATTTCACAAAAAATTTTGAACCCTGAAAAGTAAAGTAAAAAGAAGTGCAAAAAGTTGCAAACCAAAGGTTTTCTTTGAAAGACGAACATACTGCGTGGACTACAAAATTTTATATGCGAGTGTATATAAATTTATTATGTAAAGGGATGTAAATGTAAAAACGAAATATACGTGTTCCGTTGAATAATAGAGAAAAATTGGAAACAAAAAAAAAATGCGAGGACCTAAAAACGACTCCCTAAAAAATCAACACAAAGTAATAAAACGGAAGTACACAAAAGCCGTGAATTAAAATCGCACAACAACAATAACAGCGGCAACAGGACGACAAAAATGCTACATAAACTTGGCTAGACAAATATTAGCTTTTTAAAGAATATTGAATATATTTCTATACACACACACATATATATATAGATATACGTATTCAATATGGCATATATATATATATACATTCGACCATGTAACTGATGTTGCTGCTAAATGAAAAGCAGATGTCAGACGTCATTTCTATATTTACAGTATGTATATATAATGCGTATGTATATACAGGTAAATAACAGGCTGCGTATATAGTGAGTCCTGCTATAACTGTCACTTACGTAGTTTTTTTTATCTTTTTTCCTTTCTTTCTTGTTTTGTTGTTATTGCTGCTATTGTTGTTGTTGTTGTTGTTAAATATGAATGGTTGTTAATGGTCAAGTTTTAATGTAAAGGTTTCACCAACTGGAAATAAATTGTATAGGGAAAAAGAGTTACATATTTGCTTGACGATGTTGCGAGTCATTTATTTGTTCGTTAGGGTTATTATAGACAGATTGTCATTTACAACACCGGTATATATATATATATATATATATTGTTAGAATTGGAATGGTTCAAAAAAAAAGTATTAATTCTACATATAAAATGCAAGACTTACGCAAAGTGACGCGATACTAAGCAATCATTCAACAATAATCGGTTACAACTTTGCCCAACTTTTCAGCGACAATTTGCATATATAAAGTAATGTAAGAAAATGTTCGTTCGTTTCATACGCAGTATCTTAATCAATTAATTCGATTTTCTTTAACATAAAATTTAATCGAAACCCTTATTTTCCAAAAATAATATCCTAAATCAAGGGACTTCGGATATTTTATCTTGACAAAAGGTGATTGCATCAGTAAATACTGTTCTTTAGAATTGTGCAACAACAAACAAATTTATAATGAAAAGAATTTTGAAAAAAGTTTATTAAAAAAAAAGGCGTTTTTTCACACACATATAGTTACCGGGATAAAAAGATAGATAAATAGACAGATAGTTAGATCAATGGATAGGACATTTATCCACACATGTCTAATAGTCTTCTGATAGCCATCTGATAAATATATATATATTTATATATATATATATATATATATTGCGTAATTAACTATTTTTTTTTTTTTTTGGTTTTTCGACCACCACATGGCTGTTATTTAATCTCTTTCAGCTACTGCATGGATTTTAGCAGATTCCCCGAACATTTGTAGTACAATTGAAACATATTGCATCGCGTGATGTACACTCAATCAACATGCGTAGTCGAATTGATTGAGTCATGTCAGTCTATCTGTCTCGCTGTTAAAATCATCGAAAATTAAATCGAAATTGCTTTGCTTGCAAAAAACGAATTTAACCTCAAAATCTTTTATTCAAAAAACTCAATCTTTTTGCTCGGCCGATGAGAATTTCTCCTAAATTCCAAAATTTTCAGCTTAGAACCTTGTAACGAATTGAACTTCAAGAGTTCTCACACTGAGAACCTTGTGGCAGATTCGAAATATATTTCTTAAATTCGCCAATCAACTAAGTCACGTCGAGGCATCGCTCCTAATGGTTATCGTTTTTTTTTAATAGTATTTTTGTCGCGCTCTGTAAAACATTGAGGGTCGAATAATGGCTTTGACAAAAACAAGAATAGAATTTATCCAGAATTAGTATTTCTAACTTGGCTGCACTGTGGCGCAACATATGTGTTCTTCACTATTTACTTATAAAAGTATTATTGTTTTTCATTCCTTTTTTTTTTGTCTAAGTACTATTTTTAAAGAACCGCCTTTCTCTTTCCCTGTTTTCATTCCGTAGACTTTTCTAGATCTTTCATAAACTTGGCTTTTTCTCCACTTCTCTTTTCGCAGTTTTGTTTATGATTGCCATGATTGCTTTTATCCACGAAACAGAAACTTGACATCACTTGTAGGGAATTGAATTTGTATTAAAAACTTCTAGATAGTCCGCCAGCCTTCGTTGGAAAACGAAAATCACCTAAACGGACTCACATTGGGAATGTTGTTAAACAAATCGAACGTTTAACAAATAGGAAGCGCGACCTATCATCGATTGCTATCTAAGGATTCAGTTCGCTTTTCATAGGCTTTGCCAAAGGCTTCTTATTTAATACAAAATATATAAAATTTCTTAAAAAGCCTTTTCAACTTCCATTTCTATTCGTTCATATGTATTATTTTATTCTTTTTTTTTTGGTAGATCTAAAAACGGAGTCCTATTAAATTTAAAAAAGAACTGAAAGAATAGGAAGATAGTTTTAGCATCGCTTTCAAAAATTTTATAATCGATTTTTAAGGCCTTAAAGTATTGCGAATCTTAGAAAGAATTTTTAAAAACGTGAAACTTTCTATTACTATGTGCTCTATGCTGTTTATCGGTTTTCTCGTCTCTAAAGCGAAAAGGACAATATTAGAATCACTCTAATACTTTACAAAAGCTTAGAGCAGTTTTATACTAATGTTTGAACGATTGAGAGACAGAAAGACAGAAACTATGACAGCTGCTTATGCAAAAAACTTCACTTTACCAAAGAGTAAAAGTACTAGGAAGTCGAGATCTGATTTCATTTCATTACTTGTTTGGGCTTTTTGTCTTTCCCTTTGCATACCTTGTATAAAGGTACACTATACTTGTCAGTTGGTGGGTGGTTGATTTCTGTCTGATGTTGTTAGCCTAAAACAACAAAAAAAAAAACAAAAAACATAAATGAAATACTTAGCTCGGAACGAATCTCTTAATACCCATCCATCATTAGCTTTCTTATATGATTGTAAAACGAAACGGAAATGTATGTCGGGTCGTATGTAGCAGCACATTTGGCATCAGCGGGAGCAGCGCCACCACTAACAGTGTACCGTGTATAAAACACATGTATACAGTTATGTACATTTGGTTTTTATGTACGTGCGGACGCTCGCTCGATTCGATTTCCATGATTTTGCAAAAAATGATTTATTTGGGAGAACTTCCGAACTAAATTAAAGCGACTAAACTAAAATGTCGTCATTGTAGACGAGATCTTCATTTAATCAAAAGGGGAAAGACGTAGCATTTTTTTATTTTCTTTTCCTATTATGCTGATAAGTAAATTTAACTGCAATCGAATCTGAGGCGGATTTGTGGTTTAGAAAATTTTGAAAATCATGACCATTATCCAATCGGTCGAAGAAAGAGACCGAAATAATTAAACCGCTTGCGTTGTTCAAGCTGTTTTTCAGAATATATTTATTTACGTGATAGTGACTTGATGCATATTTCTATGCGTTTCAAACATTTCGTAAATGTAATACACCCCCTGTGATGGGTATAATGCAAAGTACACCCTTATAATGAAATGTCATGCTCTATGACTGCAATAAAACTTTACTGCAATGTTGGTCCTTTAATATAAGTAATGAGAAAAAAAAGCAGTCTTTCGCACACTAACAGTTCAACATTAGATTTTCGAGATGATATTCATATAGGTTTGTGTATGTATGTTTTTGTGTGTATAAAAATGATTGTGGTGAGCATTGTGCAAAGTTTTTCTTTTTCTTTTTCTTTTTATTTTGTTTTTTTTTTTTTTTTTTTTCTTACATTCTTCATTTATATGCATATTCATGTCTCTGGTTAATCGTTATCACAAACCTGACAACAACGACGCATCTTAAAGTGTTTTAAGAAAAAATTACTCTTAAACAGTTCTTTCGCTTTTCACTTTATATTTTGTATGCATGCACCGAGTAGGATAGAACGTAAGCCTCTAAAAGCCCATCAGGCATTTGTACGAAATGTGATGTAAATTCTAAACGCATAACCATAGCCATTGACTTTCATTTCGTTGACATTTCATGTTTTTAAATATTTATATGTTTATAAGGGATGTATGAGTGCGTATGTAAGACATAACCATGACACTCATCGTATAAACATAAGAAAACCAAACAAATAATCTTTTAAGCCAATTATTTTTATTTATTTATTTATTTATTTATATATAAATATGTTTTTTTTGTTCTGTTAAAAATGATTTGTTCCTCAAGAGAGATGTATATGTATGCCTTTGTTTTTTTTTTATTATTAATTTAGCCTTTTTGTGGTTGTGGCTGTTGTTGTTATTGTTATTGCTGATGATGGTTATTTGGCACATTTTTAGTATTTATCTATATATATATATATATATATATATATATGTTTTCTAATTTTTTGTTATGTTTAGTTAACGATTTCTGGCGTCATTTTGTTGTTACTTTTTGGCAAGAGATTTTTCTATATTTTCAAACATTTTTTTTTTCACAATATTTCTAAAACACTAATCTATCTTGTAGTTATTAAAAAAAAAAAAAAAAAAAAAAAAAAAAAA
>CCAG010023729.1:0-23920 GCA_001077435.1 Glossina morsitans morsitans | reverse complement strand
TTTATAGAGGGAATATGGGTTTGTTCGTACACATACTTAAATGGTTGTTAAACTTAACTAAAACTATTATAACGTCTTGTAATGCGGCGGCTAAGAGCGGAGGCTTTTATTAACCGCGATTTAAGTGGAACACAGCGTGAAAAATACACACATTGTAGTATGAAACACAATTTGTTTGCTCCCCTTTTTTTCGCTTTTGTTTACGGTTATTTATGTGGGTTCTTGGGCTTCCTTTCTTTTCGGTTTATTTTAATTTTTTTTTTTTTTTTTTTTTTAATAGAACAAGTCTCTCCAGTGAAATTTGCAATGTTTGTAAAAATTGATAACTTTCAATTTTCCTCTTTTCACATTTTCCTTTATCAGACTGGATCTCTCATGCAGAGTGTTTCACTTTTAATTAATTGTTTGTTTATTGACGTATGAGTTTCTCGTATATGAGTGGAAAATGGTTTTCATTCATTTAGTTTTTTTTTTTTCTTTCCAAACTAATCATTATTTCTACTCTGAAGTTTGCAACAATAAAAATGGTAAAATTTTATTGAAGTTCCTTTTCATCAAAACTCAAGCATCGTTTAAAGTGAAATAAGTAAATATTTTCTGCAAACATATCAAGGGAAAGTTGAACCCAAACTTACTTGAAGAAGTTCATGTTACAAGTGCCTTACAAATCTTGTTAAAATAAAACAGTTTAAGTCGAATCTATTAATACTCAGCAATACCTTATGTATGTAAAATGCATATCATATTTAATTGCACGATAAGTCGGAGATGCAATTACTCTTATGTATCGTTGGTATGTCATAGTAGATACATATCTTAAATAATAGTTTTATGCCATCTATAGCGGAACGACCCATGAACCTATTGTCGAATCTAACTTGACTGTCGTTGGTGTTTTTCTTCTATTTTTTTTTCGAAATCTTAACAATCTTTTTGCAGAGTCAGTCATATTTTGAATTATTTAAAACTCTTTTTCGTAACTGGGTCTTTCAAATTAATTGGTGTCTGCGTATTTTTCGTAGGCTTTGTTAATATAGCGTGTCTATGGTGCTATATTGCTACAGAAAATATTCTAACTTTCCCATGTTAAGACTTTACGCAATAGCATAGTATACGTTACGTCATAGTATAACTTATGTCTTATCTGACATAGTTTTTTTTTAAATTTGGTCGAGTTGGGTGTTGGGATTGTTGGAGGCAAGACTACTACTTTTCTATTTACAGTGAAGTGCTGCAGTAATCTACGGTGATGTAGGCCAGGCGCACGATTAACATCTAGTCGATAATTCTTAGTGACTCTTTTCGGGATAATCACCCGGACATAATGTACTACTCAACCTTGTCAGTAATAGTAAAAACAACTGATTAAATCACCAAAGATAAACGGCTTATAATAAGCGAACAAAAAGAAAATATTAACATGTATTACACTGGTATGTACAAACATTGCTCCTTTTGATTATCGTATGTTTCATTATATGTCTGGTCGTCTATCTGGATTATTTGATCACGATATTGGCAAATGGTTTAGTTTTAAAAAATCGATAGCTCTTTTCGATTGTCATCTTCCACGAAATTCACATTTTACTAAAAAGATGGGAAAAGTAGTTTTTAATAGCGTGAACAATACTTTGTATCAACTATTTTTAATAGATGCTCAATCCTACTTAAACACGAGGTGAAAAGTTATGGTTAGTAAAGGCCGACTATTAGAAACCCTACAGCATTTCGAACCCATATTATGCGACTTTCGCTTTACTTTCGCCTTTAGGTAAAATTATATCAGGACAGAAGGACAAAAGGACAGAGAAGCACACATGTTTAAATCTATTGAGAAATTTATTTGAAACCGATCGATATAATAACAAAGAAAGAGGTGGGGAAGGGTGGGTACTCTAACTTAAGTCGTTGTCGATATTGCATACATCCAACCTTACTTAATATACATTTAGCTCAAAAGCTTCAAAAGGGTGACGATATCATTCCATTTTAGAAATGATTAACAGAAATTATCAGGCAAGTGAACATAATCATCAAGAGTGGCCATTATAAGCATTTTTTTAACGAACAGTAAATGCTTAAATCGTTAAATGGCGCCTAAGCGCTTGATAATGTGACATTTAAAGGCCGGTGAAAGTTTTCTTAGAAATTACTTTTATTATTATATTAAATCTACATTTAATTTAACATTTTATACACATGATAATTTATTGTAAACCTAACATTAAATCGACTTAAAAATATTATTAACTAAATAAATATTAATAAAAACAAAATTTTGGTCAATCGCATCGAAATAAGAATAAATTTTAATTAACCGAAGCCAATGAAAGTAAAGCAAAAAATTCAACGGTACGTATGCGTGACTTGAATTAAAATAACCAATTAAAATTTTTCTTCTAAATTCATCTTTACACGCTCAGGTAATTAAATTAAGAGAATAATTATAAACAACAAACAAAAAAAATAAAAAAAATAAAAAATACTAATTAAATTAAAAATTGTAATGTTACGTAATCTTACAAAAAAAATGATTCGAATTTCGAATCCAAGGTTCTTATTCGCTACCTTATTGACTTACATACCTAATTATCAGAAGTTTTTACAAAAATATATTTTAGTATTTATTTTCGTTTACTAATCTACTAAATATTTCTTATTCCATAATTGATAATAGATACGGTTGTGGGACGGTGTACGGTCTTTTTTTTTTTTTTTGTTGTTTTATTTTATCTTAGTTGGGTTGAACTTCACATACAAAATACGTTTCAAAACTGCAGGGTGAATCGTTCCATTTCAAACCTTTACCGTCACGATTCCATAGTTCGAGGCAATTCTCTTCTTCACCATTTTCATAACGGAAATTATTTGGTTCACCAGCATTCCAATTAGTAAACGTTATCGGACGTCCCGTGGACATCCAAAAGAAGTTGCCCTCATCCGCTAAATCAGTGCCAGATATCCAGAAATGCTCATGACCTAAGCCTATAATGGAAAAACACGGGAAAATTAAAACAAAAGCGTTACGCTCGATTTGAACTGAACTTAAAGATGGAAAAATTTCTCAGTTTTTTATTTTTATACCCTAAAGCACTTGTTTCGTACATGTGCTTATTAAGATTGCGCAGATATATGTATAAAACTAAGAAGATTTTGACCAAATGAATCACTTTCTGACTCGGTCTACGCTTGTCCGTCCGTCGTCTTTCCTTTTACTCAACCCATAAGCCAAAATTTTTGAGATATTTTGTTGGAACTTTTGATACACTGATTTGTTTTGGCCCAGGAACGAACGTTATTGAAAATACTTCGGTTCGGACCATTTTTTCGACCACTTCCCATGTAACACATTATTTGGAAATATTTTGATATATGAATAACTGTGAGGTAATATAGAGTATTTCATGGCGGACTGCGCCCGACTATAGGGTTTTTACTCGGTTTGTGTTAACTCCTAAATGTGTGTATAAAGTGAAAAAAATCTGTTTCTATTTTGTTTTTGGATCGATTGCAAATACAATTTATATGGTTTATCAAAAAATATTTGAAACGAAATGAAAACAACCGACAAGCTGATGGTAAATGAGATAATATGTACGTAAAGCCTCTTCATCTGAAATTGCTTGAAGGACTTGAACGACGATCACAAAAATCATTAATAAATATAAATAAAGTGAACATAAGAAAGTTTATATTGGCTTCGAAGAGAAGAGTTTTCTTTCTACCCTTGTCACCCATTTTTCTTTTTCTTTTTATTTTTTATTTATTTATTTTTTTTTTTTTGATTGTTTATGTGAGCTCATTATATCTGCTTGGCCGGTTTTGTAAAGATTTCTGTTCTATTTGACAACTACTTAGAAATGTATAAATTGCTTTCTGTGCACGTATGTGCATATGTATGTATATACATATATATACATATGTATGTACATATATATTGAATAAGCATTTTCATTTTCAGTTTCATTTCTCGTGCCTTTGTAGTTACATGTGCGTGTTTGTTTATGCACTATCAATTTTTCAATTCTCTCTTTTGTTACAATTCAGTCGACAAGTAACAAGAAATAGAGAATACGCATAGTTATGCTTATGTACAAATCCATCTCGTTACTGTATGAAATTATATTTCCGGGTATTATAAGCTATCATAACACAGTCGTTTGTATGCTTTCAATACAATTCACATGCATGCATACATTGTATGTAAGCAGCAAGACATCTGTCTGTTTGTAACCTATTTAAGAGCATTGACTCTTTTCCGCTTATACGTATTATATATATATATATAAATGTATATATATATATATATTTTTTTTTGTTTTTTTGATTTTGTTTTCCTTCTTTCTCTATAATAATGTATGCTGCAGCAATATATAAGCAACTCCCAACAAACCCAACAACCATATCGTGGCGGCTGCTGCTGTTGTTACTAAACGGCATTGTTGCAATTGTAATTGCAATTTTCTACATTACTCTTATTGTAACCCAATTTAGTGGTTGTTGTTGCTCTGCAATAGCAGCGGCAGCATTTACACAATTATACTTAAATTCTCTCCATCTCTTTCTCCCTCTCTCTCTCTCTCTCTCTCTCTCTCTCTCTCCCTCTCTCTGTCGCTCTCAATCTCATTCTCGCTATTTCAACATTTCTTTCTCCTCTTCTTCGGATATCATAAATCTAAGCATGCAGAAAGCGAAAGTAAATGTTGTCTTTAAAAGAAAACTACACGTTTACACATATATGTATATATATATATATCCACATACCTATCTGGTTAATAGCTTTGTTTTACGAGTTATTATTATATATATATGTGAGTGCTCCATAAAAGCAGAAAAACAAAAAAAAAAACAACAAAAAAGTAAAAAAATGTTCAAAAACGGATCTTATGTAATAAACAACAATTTTTAATAAACGTAATACATGTTTGCGTCTGTCCATCTCAATTATATATCATATATGCATTTTTATTTTTATTATTATCTCACCTTTTTTTTTTCTTTTTTTCTTCACTTACCATAATCTCTTATATATTTTTCAAGTCTATCATTTTCTTCTTGTGATGATATGCTGGCCAAATGCATGCCATGATATCTGCAATATTGTGTTGCTTTGAACCAATTGGCCTAAAATGAAACGAAATGAAATTTCGTGATCATTATAAAATTTACGCAGTAAATGAAAACAAATAACCAAAACTATATTAGTCCATCTTCGCTATCCTGAGCAAAGGGATTCGAAATTTCGAAATACTCAAAGAAGTCTGAAAAGATATCGATGAAGGAAGGAAATGTAATGAATTTTATTTAAGAACATTTTTACAATAATTTTAAAATTGTTAAAAATATATTTTAAGAAGATCCGATAAGAAATGCTATCGCCAAGGCAAAGATAAGCCACACGCTGAATAGTAGAGATTCTATAGTAAGCCGAAAGATGGACAGCAACTTGTAAGCATTTCACGTACATTTGCCAAGTCAAAGTCTAAAACTATGGATTGAATTGCGTAGCGCATGTATTCAAGGCCATATCAGCTTCAACTTGGTAGTACTAATATAAGCCAATAAGTAAGAAATTGATGTTCGCTTTAAAGTGAACCTTTTTTTTATCCTGACATGCAACTGAATAAAATAGGATAATTTTTACCCTGATCATTTGGGCGACGTTGGGAAAATGTACAGATGATGAATTTCTTCTGGATTGTAAGTTATATTTTCCTGTCTAATTTAGGTGCATTCAAAGATGCGTCTCGTTCCAGTTTCGCCCTACACTTTAAAAACGAGATACAAAGGATAAGAAATTATGCACTAAGTTCCGCACCGATATCTCCTATAAATTGTAAATTATAGTTTTTTACCTGAAGTGGGCGCATATAGCAAATATGGCAAAGATGGTAGACATGACCAAATCAATCTTCATCACTATTCCCACCAACCACCAATATTTCTGCTTTACACGATTGCCAATGCATTTTTCTATGAAGACCTGTTCTAGGACCATTTTCACGGTCAGTCCACGAATGGCTTTAATCGTTTGACTAACACGTTCACAATTAACGGTACAATCCAATCTAATGTACTTTGGAAATAAATTGAAAATAATTTTGAAGTTTTGTCGCTAATTGTGGACGTATTAGTAAACCGATGGAGAACATATAGGTGATGATAGGCGAATATTTGAGTAGCAATTTATCGAAATATATTCACGGCAACAAAAGTTATAAAAGAAAATAAGAAAAAAAAAAATTTCAGGTTTTTCGCGGAAATTGTTATTTCCTCTACCCATAATGGGCCTACATTTTTTAACCTCGTACTCCTAAACCGACCGAGGAATGTCTGTGCTAAATTTCAGCCTCTTATCTTCGTGTTTGCCATTTGGATCTTCTCAACATAAAGGAGTACACGGCTACTTGGCGTTTCACAACATTTCAGAAGGATTTTGAATATCCTTAAACTAATATTCTATATAAGTCACAAACAATTTTCAATTTAAAAATGGTCTTCCTTTGTAATAACTTTACTATACGCTTAACATAATCTTCTCGGACATTATTATTTTATTATTATTATGTTTTGTTACTCCTGATAAAAGGAAAGCACTGAAACAATGTGAACAAGTAAAAACAAGATGCTGGGTCACGGCTCTACATCGGTTTACACTTACTCACATATCGACTGTTTAAGAAAAAGCGTTACGTGGGAAGTGAATGAAAAAATGATTCGAAGCGAACGATCTTTATTAGCCTTTGTTCTTGGGTCCAAGAACACGTCAGTTTATCAAATTTGATCGAAAATTAGGACAAGAAAACAAAATGAAAAAACGGACAGACGGACAAGTAAGCTTAGATAGATTCAGAAAGTGGTTTCAAACCGATCGATGTAAGCAAAGGTGAAGTCTACATCAAGTCCTTCTGCGTGTTGCATATTCTTGCACTGCCACCGGTATAGGGTATAAAAAGAATGGAGAGAAAGCCAATAAATTAGTAACAATAGCGGAAATTTTCATGTTTTATTCCTTGTCCCTATTAGTCCCCAATTTCAGGATCATAAAAACCCACCTTCCTCGTTCAAATAGTCCTTTGCATTCTCTTTATAGAAGCTCCCGCATCTATCTACAATAGAATCGCCAATTTTGAACTTTATGCCTACCAAAGCGAAAGTGAAGAAGGCAAGAAAGCGTTTAAGTCAAAAAACTTTATATCAAACTTTAAATCTCTTGATAAGGTCGTCGAAAGCATTCAAAATGCGCTCAGCCTCCAACATATTTTTGTTGGAAAATCATTTTAAATACTTTCCAAAGGGCATTTGAGTGTTAGTGCGTTAGAGGAGCTAGAAATCAACCGATAAGACATGTGACTGTAACTTGTCAGTAACGATCCATTTGACAGAAGCAGCCTTTTCCCAGTACTGCGGGAAAAAGAGCGAGAGAGAGATTTCAAACAAAAATTCTAAACAAAAATTTATTTTTTTTTTTTTTTTTTGTTTTCCAACAATTTACAATCGTGTTAGCCTGCCTTTAAAGAATTTTCAAGAAGTTTTTCAAAAGTAAACTGTTAGCATCTGACATTCACTTGTCTATATAAGACTCAAGTTTATTAATCGTTTCATCAAAATTACAATAACAATTATGAAATTAATATATGTTCACATTTACATATATAATAAATGTGAGAGAGATTATATATATAGTATTCATTAAGAGCATTCTGTTCACTTTGCATATATAAAGAAATTATTTATTCTGGGAATGTGCTTTACTGGGTTATCCATAATTCCGTATATATGTATGTTGAAAATCTTAAAAAAAGTAAAATGGAGTCTGATCAGTTATCAGAGATACTTTAAATAGATACTCCAAATGAATGATTAAAAATTCACATGTGTTGGGGAGATCAAATGAATTCATGACACCTATGCGGATACAATGAATCCTGTCCTATATCAAGTTATATAAATCGAAAATATCCCCTGATCTTCCGGTTAATCTTATAGGAAAGAAAGTTATTTGTGTATAAAGACGCAGCAAGTGCCTGCAATAATTGCTTGCTCTAAGCGAAGATTGCAACATTATAAAATACAGACTAACAATTGTGAATGTATTTATGCGGTAAATAAAGTTCATATTCAAGCTTGTATTGTCGCATAAGGCGTTCGCACCGACGAATTGTGATGTTTAACATAATATAGGTCCGTTAGGTATATAACCTTTTTACAGCCAAGTTGTCAATGCGTAACTTCATCGCGACATTTTTGTGTTAACTCCTTCTGCTAATCCTTTTGAGTCTTTTGAACAATCGTCAGATGCATGAGGTGAATAAAAAACATTGTTGGAAATTTGGCTTCTTGCCTCAAACTTAAATGATCGAATTTTTGCAAATTTTCCAAATACTAGGCAGCAATGAGTTTCATGATTTTCGTCGTCTATGAAAACTTCGATAAGGAATACTTGATAAGAAGGGGAGATGAGGAAACATTGCTCATGGCAGATTAAGAACAGATAATAATTGTTATAAGCAAACTATCAAAGTATAAGATAAGGAGTGTGTAACAAATTCATAGGTATCCCATGCGTATATAAATAACACGTAAGGCTCCTATGTTTTTAATTTTCGAATTCTTTTCTTGGTATGCTTAAAATGCCATTTACCCAAATCAAGTTATTCCACTCGGTTGACTATAAGGTACTGAACATGCAATTTTATAGACATACATATGTTTATAAGTGTGTGTGTGTGTGTGTGTGTGTGTGTGTGTACGTATTTAAATGTAGTAATTAACACTTACGCACATATGGTTCGAGATATACCTTAACGAACTGTTATCGATTTTTTTCGACAAAATTTCCATTGCATTTGGCTTAAAGTCTTAGACGTTCGTCATATTTTACCTGTTTCATCAGTATGTCACACAGCGAACGTGAATAATTAAAATGTTTTTACACAATATTTAAACACTTGAAAACAAGAATAGCTGTTTTAAGACGAGTGTGTGGTAGTGCGTTTCCACGCGCAAACAATTTTTCAATAAATATTACACAGGTTTAACTCAAACTTTATACCCAATTATTAATAATAATAATCTAACGACATAAAGAAAAATTATCAAGCAATTTTTGATAAACGCCAACAAATTTTTTTCATGTCAATTATAAGAATATTTCAATCGGTAAAGAATTTTTCGAGTTTCTTATTTACCAGTTAATAAACGTTGTGTGATTGGACGCATTGAATATGCATTCCTTTACAAGACTCGTTTCGGCTATTTTTCTGCTCTAAAGTATGTAGAGCATGCTATGACTCAAATATATTAACCGAATGCTGTTAAATCGAATCCCATACTATAGCTAATGTTTCCAAGACTTTCGTTTATCTTAAGCGTCAATTAAACTTCAAAGCCTTCACAACTATTCGTCTTATTACCTTTTTAAAAATATTTTTCAATATCTTCCTGAACATATATATATATATAGCTTTGAAAACAATTGCGTAAAGCCGATTACTAAATAAATACTTTTTATAGACTTCTTCACTTGTAACATTAGAGCCCTTGGATGATGCCTAGTCTGCCCTAAAGAATAGATTATTTTTATCCAAACTTATTTGAAATTTTGTAATATTTTATTCTAATTTTCATTATAAAGCAGTAAGTATGGAACCTGGTTGCCATACGAAAGTCTACTTTTTATAAAATAGTTCATATCAAAAAGAAAAAAAAAAAAATGGCCTCATGCCACCAAAATTTTCCCCCATTCAATCAGTAGGCGAAAATATTAGTTTTCATCGATAATGGCTTTTTTTAGTGATCGTAAAACCGATCCTGACCAATCAATTTTCAATATCGCGGGTGTAAAAACATCTCGAATATTACGCTTACGAATTGAACGCAATTGGCAGAGAACAGATGGCATCGAGGTGGGGCAGCGAAATGAATTCAGAAAACTATTCCTAATTGATCGGTATAATGAAAGGTGAATAGTGATGAAATTCAGTATAAGCACAAATTGTAAATGTTAGGTTAGGATGAAGCGGCAGAAAGTTCACTTAACACGCCTTAAAATGAGTTACCACCGGTCAACGGATAAAACCAAGATTTGCAATTTATTTTTTGCAAATATCTTAACATCTGTGAGATTGGTTGAGGTGCAGTTTTGAACCTTTGAAAGAATTGAACGATCAATGAGTCAATCATCGCTAGACGAGGACAAAAAGGGCGAACATATCTAAGCGATTAAATCTTAGGCGCCTTCTGAAAGCTTCTACAATACAAAGATTCTTGATCATATCTCGTATAAAAATCATTGAATAGCATGACTTGGAAAATATTGCTTTTTTTGTGCGGATATATATATATATATACATATATTTCCAACAGATATGGGCTTCAAAGTGTCAAAATTGATATACAATTCCCTCCTTGGGAAGCCCTTATCTGGCAGGAATATAAATGCAATTCATTCTATTTTCGTCATTCCAATCAAACTAATATCGACATGCCCCTAAGGAAATATAGGGAAACTTTTTTAACCTTTTTCTCATTCATGGCAGAGCAAACACTTTAAAGAAGGCAAAAAAAAAAAAAAATAAACATTTGTTGATTACTACAGTTTGTTAAATTGACAAATTCCTGAATTCCTTTTTCATTAGAGTTTAGTTTATTTTTGGAATCATGCAAGCGAGCACGCGAAAGCGTTTGAGTGTTGACAGTCTTTTAATTGCAGTTACTTTGTGTTTTCATGAAAAACCATGTACTTTTCATGTACTTGGAATAAACACTTTACTCTACTTATGATTTTTGAGTGGATTTCCTTTAAATTAAGTTAATTTGTTATTCATTGCTCATGGCTGGTTATTGGTTGTTGGTTCTTCTTCTCTTTCCGGAATTTTCTCGTTGATGAATACATCAAAAATATTAAATTACTATAGAGTATATGTATTTAATAAATTAATCGAATCAGTTGCAACTTTTTTATCAAATTTGCTTAAAAGTTTGATTGCAACGTTAACCTTAACATGACGCATTACAAATGAAAAAAAAAAAAAATGTAGACAATTTTAATTACAATTAATATTCGAAATATTAAATTTTGCTTTCAGTTCATTATTAAAATGCAATTCTTCATTATTGTTGTAATATAAATAAATTACTTTAAGTAGTTTTCAAAATATCCCACTTATTAAGAATAATAAACAAGTAAGAAAACTATGTTCGGTCCTCACCAAATCTTTTATATGCTAAAAGAGACTAAAAAAGAGGAAAAGCACTGAATTCTCTATAATATTGTATGGTTGCGTTTGATTTTCTCTATTTTCAAAATAAAAAGTTTTTTGTCGCATATGCGTGTGGGCGTTGTAGGCGTGTCACTTGAAAAGTTTCGTGCCCCTTTCAACCTTTTTTTGCCAATTTGTAAACGATACTACAACGATAGTACATAGTAGAGCGGAAGGACAGATGGACAAACATTTCAAATTTGAAAGTGGAAATGTATACGATGCATGTCATCGTATTTTATGAGTAACTAGCGAAAAACACGGAAAACAAAGGTATCCGCATAGACATGTGGGCGTAGTAGGTGAGTCTTTCTTCTCTTTCTCAATCTCAAATCTTTTGCAAATTTGCAGGCGATATCTTCATTTTTACGAATGAGGGAATATTTACCACAGAAACTACACAATCAGACTGTTGGACAGACGAACAGACGGACATTCTTAGAAGCATTCTGGATTTGAAGCTGGCACGTCATATAGATATTTAAAAAAAATTACATTTTAATATTGGGTAGGCGTGGCCAATTTTTTCCAATTTTGTACAAGTACTACAGTATCGACCTTAGAATACAGGTTCACATTTTTGTAGATTTATCTGCGTAGTTTATGAGTGATGAGCAAAAAACGAGTTTTCTCTTACTTTAGAAAAACAGAGATACTGTGGGCGGCTTCTTCGACGGATTTTGCATAAATTCATTACCAATCGGCGTGCAAGAACTTCCAATATTTTTTGTAAAATTTGAAGTCCTTGACTTCATTTTTTGCAATCAAGAGAATGTTTACAACATACATTACACAAACGGACAGACGAACAGATTGACATGCTTACATCGATTCAGTATTTCGTGCTAATCAAAAATATATATGCTTTGCGGGGTGTCTGATGTTCCCTTCTGGGCGTTGCAAACGTTATAATGAAATGAATATACCTCTCATCGTTCGGTGATGGGTATAAACACACAGCGAGAAAAACAAAATTATAGTTGATGTTTCGGAATAAAGTCGTTTTTATGCATTTAAAAGCATGTATGTATGCATTTTCATATTTCATGACATGTATATAAAGCATATGTATGTGCGCTGCTACAGAATTGCCTTTTGATCTTTCTTCTTGGAAATGCAGTAAAATGAATTGTTTAATATTTTGCTTTAACAGTCTTTCAGTGCTTAAAACGATTTTATATCAAAAATTATATTTTTTTAATAAGCGATTACTTACTTGACTTGTGTTCAACTCAGCAGAACTTTCACTTATACTTAAAATTAAGTTATATTTTTACTCTTTAATTCAAATATTCAAAGCCTTATATAGAAGCTGTTCTTATAGCGACCACTCGAGATTGAAAGTATATTCTTTAATTCGAGGTGTTTACAACATTTACAAGTAAACTTCAGAGACCCTACTATGAATCAAATCCTAAATCGGTTTAAATACGCACTGCAACCTATACTAAAAGCATAACTCTTTACGAAAGTAAGAAAATAAAAAAAATAAAAACAAATGAGAAAATTATATTCGGTCCGAATCTCATCCTACGGTCCCATCATCCTTATCCTAAAAAAGACAAAAAATGCAAAACAACTAAATTTGCATGCAGTAATAACATGGAGTGGGCGCAGTTAATATTTGCTATTTACAAAATAAAAGCACTTGTCGCGTAGGCATGTGGGCGTTATAGATGTGTCGATAGAAATGTTTAAGTCACCTCCAAGTTCTTCTGCAAAGTTCATTTTCGCTAACTATAGCATCGTCATCATTGATACTACACAGTTGCCCAGACAGACAGATGAACAGACGAACAGGCGGACAGGTTTAGGTGCATTCCAAATTTGAAAAAATTTATCTACTTGATGTGGTTTCTGCACGTTATAAAGATATTAAAAAAACAAAAATTAAATTTTAATACACTATAATATTGGGCAGGCGTGGTCGATGTTTTCTATTTTTGTAGATGTACTACAGCATCGCTCATAGGATTTTTGTACATTTGTCTACGATAATTTATGAGTAATGAGCGAAAAATCCATTCTTTACATTTTTCTTTTGAAAAACGAAGATATTGTCAGTGTACGGGGTACTGGCGATGTGTACTTCGACCAATCTAACCCATTTTCAATATCAACTTGCTTGCAGGGACTGCCAAAGTTTCTGTCAAAATTGAGTTCCATAGCTTCATTGCTGCCGCAAGGAGAATATTTACAACAGACATTACACAGACGGACAGACAGACGTGCTTAAATCAATTCGAAATTTCACAGTTTCTTTCTGACTGTTGCAAACGTTTTGACAAAATGAATATACCCCTCATCCTTCGGTGACGAGTATAAAAAGAAACTGAACGATTCTCTTATATTTAGCGAATAGTTAAGACTTGTCCTCTGTAATAGTTGTTTGTTTTGTTTTGCTTGCAATTGTAAACATTTACAAATTTATGTACGATATTTATGGAAATTTTTATGTAAAATACGTGTTCACTTATGCACGCAAAGGCAAATGCAGCACGGAAAACATGCTCTTTATTTTTAAATTATAAATCAATTCACTATCAAGGTAAGATGCACTGAAAGAAATAACTTAAGTAACAAAAAAAAAAAAACCATAAACAAACAAATATTTTCGCAAAACTTTATTTCTTGTGTCGCGTCATACTAGCAAATGAAAATTTGAGAGAAAAATTTTTAATATGTTCGCGGGAGGCAAACTGAAAAATTTCTTCACTCACTGGTTTTACTGCAAAAAAAAAAATTTTTTTTTTTTGTATTTAATTTAACATGTGCTAAAATTTCTTAGAAAAAATTTTTTTTAACAAATCTGATAATCTCTTCGAAAGAGATATAGACGATAACTACGTTACGTGTACCTTTCAAAGAAATCTTGTTATAAATGGAATCTGGTTTTAATTATTTGGTTTACTGGTGATTAATATTATAGTTCTCGGCATGTGCAGGTAAAAACAAAAATAATAAATAAACACATTAAATACAAAAGCAAAGAAAAAAAAAGCAAAATCGAATCTAAATATCAGTGACCATGAACTTCAAAATCATTTTTAATTATGGAATTAATTTGTTTTACATTTCCTCACTTCACACAATACACTTCACAACACAAGTAGCACAAGGTAGCATAAATATTATTATTTCAATTTATACAACAACAAAAATCATTTTTATTATAGATATCTATTAAAAACCATTTTCTAATATTGATATCAGTATCATTAACTCTCTCTTTCTCTCTCTCTCTCTCTTTCTCTCTGTCCAATTGTACATTGTTTTTGCGAAATTCTAGATCAGACCCAATAGGAGATAGCAAACACATTGTAATTGGATCGCAAAGAAGAAAATTTGAAAGAGAATTAAAAAAAGTGGAGGTTTCCTTTTTGCCAATCAATACGAATAGAAAACCTCTACCATTTTATATTAGATTGTATAACAGAATTTAATGCAATCTATCGTAAGCTGTCCCGCTTGCGACTCGCTTTCAATAACGTATGCTCAAGCTTCGGTACGCATTATCTACAGATACTTTAGCTAGCAATTATGCAAAGGAAAATCGATGGAATTTTTAATAAAACACCGTAAATATATCTCATAACCTCTTCCTACCATTTCGATTCGCGTAGGTAGTTGGAAGAAGCAGATAAATATTTGTATCTGCCAATGCTATAAACTCTATAGTAGTCATTGAGTTTTACATAGGCTTATAGGCTTAGGATTCGGCTTAGGCTCTCCTAACTGGCAGCCTTCAAAAGTACTTATAGACAGAGTAATGAAATCTGTGTTTGAGCGGATGTATGCAACGCCCAGAAGCATCTGAGATATAGCCAATCTTTTTTTAATATATTGATTGATTCAAAAACACCTTCTAAATCGATTTATCTATCTACTCGTCTATCTGTCTTATGTATAATCTGCAGATAGTTTGAGGAAATTCATCGGACGAACACTGTTGGAAATTGTTTGCGTCGGACCACTTTTTCGATTACTTTCTATGCCTTATTTTGAAGAGTCCTTGTTTCCATAATTGGAAAGTGGCGTAGCATATTTATTGTGGACCGTCGCCCACTAGAACCATAGTTAACAAAATTCAAATTGATTTAAAATATACTTGTTATCAAGTTGTCTAATCGAAAGGTTTTATTATGACAACCTAAGGACCTTTATCACATATCGGACACCTTACGAATGCACGCGCGGTAGAAACTTGGTTGTTTCGAGACGAAATAGGCATCGATCTGAATGAGTGGTAGTTAGGAGGAACAAAATCTAGAGAATAACTCGCAAGCGCGGAAAAAGTTTCCAGCTCAAATTGAAGATCCTTTCCTTTCCTTTCCTTTTTCGCTTTTGCTGCATGCGAACGGGCGCCGCCAAAATCGCTTTTCCAATTTCTTTTTCCGTAAATGGTTGAGATGGTTCGAATGTAACAGTTTAGATAATTCCTTTCCAATCTCAGCAAACGGCTAATAGCACTTGATTTCTGCACATGAATATTCGGCTTTGCAAGAAGTGTCGTTGATTGCCCCGATTCAACTCCTTTACCCCATTGAGAACGATTGTTGTGTTTCTCTTCTATTGTCACGAGGAAATCATTTTCCTTCTTTCCGCACCTGTTCTATTGCATGCAATCGAACTAAAATTACTAATAGACTTTTTCTTAACTATGCAGCAAGCGCGTTTGTATTGGATTTCCTTCCAGTAATTTTTGAATTTTTCATTCAACCGTCTTCGGCGGAACGTCTTCAAAATGCTTATCATCTTAAACACTGAAGTTGTGTGCGCGAGATCTCTTTTTGATGCAGTTATCCTGCCACGTGACATCCCAATCTGTACATTTTGATATACACCCGACGACATAGTTATGTATAGTGTAGCAAAAGTGACGGGGGACATGAACGCGTTCGGAACTTTTTATGAAGCATCGAATTTCGACACGTAATAATTTTACACATTGCGACATTTAAGATAGAAAGTTCGTTGTTTACATCTAGAATTTAAATGTAAAGCGGATTTCCATACTCTTTACACTTTTTTTTACTAATTTCATTATTTATATCATATTTAAGTTTTTCAATTAACTTATTTCCAAATTTTTTTTTGCTGTTAAGCTGCTGCAGTGTAACATGACATGAAAAATTGAAACCTGGCGCATATCGCTTGTGATCATAACCGAACATAAACGCATATACAGGCTGATAGCACAAAAAATTAAATGAATAAAAATTGCAAGAACTTATTTACTACGTACCGCAAGTATTGAATTAAAACTCTATGAGCTCGATGCAGAAATATTTTTTATTCGAAGGGCTCTCAATAAATGGAAAGTTGTTGGATTTTCGTACTCGGACTCGCCTATTGACAAGAATATAAATTTCTCTTGTTTGTTTTTGTTTTTTTTTTCCATTTACATAGTTTGCTTTCATTTCATTATATGAATTTTAATTATGTATAATAAATTTATATGAAAAAAATTTGCATTCTCATAGCGCGTATTAGGAGATCATCCAGCAGTTCATCTTTTTCATTTGTACAAAAGTTACCTACTTGTGGCATAGCCTCTTGTATGTTATTACTTGTTAATTTGCTTGTGTTGATGAGGGGTATATTCATTTTGTCATCACGTTTGCAACGCCCAAGATGAGGTTTCAGAGAGAGACCGAATAGAATATATATATTCCCGATCAGCATTAAATTATGAATCGATTTAAGTATGTCCGTTTGTCCGTCTGTGTAATGTGTATTGCAAGCACTCTCTTGGTTACAAAAATGCGGCAATCGATTTCAAATTTGGCAGAAACATTGGAAGTTCTTTCACGCAAACTCTATATTGAAAAGAAGCCAAATCCGCCGAAGGACAAGCGTTCAGTATTACGCAAAGTAAGAACACTTTTGTTTTTTATAAGGAATAAAAAATTGCTTTTTTTATTCATTACTCATCGATTACAGCAAATAAATGTGGAAAAATTTTAAAATGTATTCTATGGGTGATGCTCTAGCGCTTGTACAAAACTGGAAAAAATCGACCTCGTCTACCCAGTATTACAATATATCAAAATTTAATTTTTTTTTCCCATATCTTTATAACGCGCAGTAAGAAGCTTCAAAAACGTCATAACATTTATAAATTCTTGTTCAGTTTTAAATATGAAATGCACCTAATCATGTCCGTCTGTCAATCGATGCATTTGTCCGTCTGCCAAACTGTGTAGTGTCTGTGATATACATTCTCCTGTCCGCGCAAAAGACGTTGAAAACGCGCAAGCAGATGAACACGTTTACACCAACCAAGCAAAGCTGATCGCGTCTTTGCTTTCCGGGTCTTTTGCTTATTGCTCATAAACAACAACAAATATAAATTTGCATAAAATGATTCTACGCGACTATCAAAAATCAGTCAGGCCTATATTTCTATTTTTCCTATCTTTCAATCTTACATTGAAGGAACGGTGATGGGTATAAAAGATTCGATCGCAACCGCATATAATTTTCTTACTTGTGTATTTTTTTTTTTCTTCATTATTATTACTATTTTTTTTTTTTTTATATTTATGCATTCAATTTATTGTAAATTGCAGTTTTACCACAACGGAATGTCGCTTACCTTGAAGAAGATACCAAGATAGTAACGCTTCTCGCCCAGCTTTAATAAAGGCATTGTCCATTTATTCATATAATGCACTTCGTCCACACAGTTCGGACAATCTATGTAAATATATAAAAATCACTTTATTAATAATTAATGCAACATTTCGTTTTTCTTTCATTTCTTTTTCTCTTTAGTTTCTTGTAATAAAAAAAAAAAACAAAAAAATTTCTCTTCTTTTCTTCACCGTCATGCATAGATCTCAGTGATTCATATTTTTAAATATTCAGAAAAAAAAAAAAAAACACAAATATTTTCAAGTTAATATAATAAATAAATAAGAGCCTGTAGGACGGGTTTTATGTATTTTTTGTATTTCTGCTAAAAACAAATGAAGTTTATTTATATATCTATTTAAGAGAAAGAAAATATTGAAGAAAAAAAATATAGTACGTAATGTCTTTGATAAGTTTTTTTTTTATTTCTTTTTTCTTTTTGATGTTTCAATACATCAACAAACACGACAAGACACGACATGCCTCGAATCGTAAGCAAAGACATGACCAAGCTCATGGGCTTGCAGAGTATGAATCGAGAAAGGGTCGTTCGTTATTCATTAAATTTGATGTCTTGTGTTAATTATAAATGTGTTTCTTCCGTTACAAGGTGATGTGTCACAATTTGATTAAACACTGCCACTTAATTTGCATTCGTTCTAGGTTATCAAGAATTTATTATAGCTGATGGGTTATTAAGTGTTTAAGAAACAAATTTAACAAAAAAAAAAAAATAACAAATAAACAAATAAGTATCTGTACTATACTGTCGTTAGAACAAGATCGGAAGACTTGTAATAAAAAAATTGAATCTAATTTTCTGGAATGGATTTGCGATTTGACTATGTCCGTCCCTTAGTGCATCTTTTCTTTAAAATAACTGAAGTGAACAGAATCTTAGAAAATGAAAGTTTAGTCAACGATGACTTAATTGATATCGTTAAACAAGTGACTACAGTGGGCAAGTTGCGCTTGCAAATACGATAAAAAATAATTAACAAAATAATTCAATACAAGTGAAAATAAAGAAGAAGCATATATGTATCGTGTTGTAGTTGAACTTTTCAGGTGTAAAACATTAACTTGATATAAATTTGATATTTTGTAGTTCGATGGGCGTGGCTGTTTTTTTTTCATTTTTGCACATCTACACATAGAAATTAGACTATAGCGAGTAAGGAGGAAAAAATCCAAAAAGCAGCAGTGCTTTCAATTTATGTGGTACTACAGGCGTAGCCAGCGTTTTGGTGAAATTGAAACTGTTGAACCGTATTCACCACCGAGATTGCACAGACGGACATTTTAACAAAAGGAATAAATCCCAAAATTTCCATGATGGACATAAAATGCAGTCATCTTTTGAATCCCAAAAAAACTTAATCAACCTTTAATTTTCGTTTTTAAGCTTCTTAAAACCATGCTTCGCCATAATGGAATGAGTTACCTGAAAACGTGGCCGTCCTATTCAAAGCATAAAATACGGTGCCACTTTACGCATTTACAAAACCGTCCAGCGAAACAAGTAAATCGGAAGGGCTTAAAATAGATTAATCAATCTTTTATAATAGAGAACCATTTTGTGAATCGATTTAAATTTGGCTGCCCATCTGTCCATCCATCTATACGTCTTGTATTTTTGTGTTCAACGTAGAGGTTGCAATTTTTGAAATATTTTAATACAAAATTTGTACAAAGACGTTTTTCTTACGCAAGGATGAATGTTATCGAAAATGGCTCCGATCGCGTCAGTTTTTCGACCACTTCTCATATAACGGCTTTTCAAAATAAATCGTAATTATATTAAGCTGGTGTAGGGTATTTAATGGCGTGTTGTGACCCAATGTTATATTTTTATTTGTTATTTAATAAATTCACTTTTTTTTTTTAATTACTTGCGGAATGTTGTATAGCCTGAGGGGGCGTACAAGTTGGGAATTGTATGGTCGACGGTTTAACTCTGCTTATTTGTTTCCGCTGCACCGAAGATGAACAGAAGATTAAACCGCTATTAAATTTAACACTTAAACATTAAAATACCTGTTATTGTTGACAAAATAAAAATAACAACAACAATAGTTGATTAAAACTATTTTTTTAAATATCTCGTGTGTAAACTTTTATGTTATGATGACTTCCAATCGAAATATGGTGCGACAAGATTCAACTTACTCAAGCATCTCATCTGATCTCATTAATGGTGTTACCATACGCAAAATTTAGAAATTTTAATTATGTTTGTCAAGTATTTTGAAAATGAGCGGGAAATTAATCCAAATGTAAACATTAATGGTTGACTGTAAAACTCTTAATCCTTTCGCGACGGCGCACCAGTACCATATTTTAGTGCCTTTGGCAAACAGGCATCTGAACTATAATCGCCGCTAATGTAAGCTTATAATGTACTATTGCTCACAGTGTTCCCCAAATTGTGCAGCTCATTGTCTGCGTTGCTTTAAACCAATAAATAACTGACGTATGTAGATGACTCTGTAAACCAATAAATGACTGCCATGTATAGGCGGTACCAGACGCAAAATGTTTTCACGAAAATGGCTTTCCATGTGCATCCTTAAACGGTGCTCTTAAACGAAAATGGTTTTGCATCTTCAATCCCATGCAGGCATTTCCCGTTAGAACTTTTTATTGACCCTACTATATAAAGGCTGCATTAAGTTAGTCAAACATTCCTGAAATGTGAAATTTAATCTCAAAATTTTTTCTTTTCTATTGAATACTTTTGATTTAGATGTTCACCAATTGGAAATCTCCCGTTTAATCTCTCAATCATGTTACTACTTAGAAATGATATTACAAATGTTATTATACTAAACCGAAAACCAATGCCATACGGAACTATGCAGGATAACATGCGCGATCTACTTATGTGCCAAGAGACCTATAACGGTAGATATAAGTTATATAAAAGTACGGCTACGTCTTCATAAATGTTACTCTGGCATGGTTTCCCACCCACCAAAACCCCCAATCAAATTCCTATGAATTTTGGATCAAATTCTAATAATATCTTATACCTTAATATTGTAGGTATTAGACAATAATTGCTCAACTGTCTGTGATTGTGTCTAATTATTTTCCATAGTACTTTGGCCATGGAGGAAAACACATTTGGAATTGTTTTTAAGCGTTACAAACCGATGGCATAATCATCCCGATTTATGAGCTTAACGGAATATAAAAAAACATAGTAGTGAAGCTGACTTTTCCTAATAGGCCTTTTTTAGTTAATTACTTATTTAGAAAGGAAAATCCAGCTCAATTCGACTCAATTAACAGCCGAATACAATTGAGTCTTAGAAATAAACTTTACATGCTTGCAAGACTACTCCTAAACACACGCACAAGCGAACACGCAAAAGCCGATAATAATGGAAAAGTGAAGTTTAATTTCTGACTCATAAGAAGATATCAAGATTCAAAGTTAATTTAGATACGACTTATAGGCAAACAGTGCGTACATATGCGACTTGATTTGATAGAGTTTTAAGAATCCGTTATTAACAGTACATTATATCTGCATAAAGTTCCTAGAGAAACGTTTCACGACATTGAAGTTTATCTGACGTAGTAGTAGTGTCGGCGAATCGATAATACCGTTTAAAATATTCATTTAATTAAGAAGCAAACACCAAAGATACGCTTTTCAAGTGACGATAGGGCTAAGAGAAAGCAAACTTTTGTCATAAGGAGACAAAGAGGTAAACGGGTTCCAATACAAAGAAGAGGAATAGTGTCGGGGAATCGATAATACCGTTTAAAATATTCATTTAATTAAGAAGCAAACACCAAAGATACGTTTTTCAAGTGACGATAGGGCTAAGAGAAAGCAAACTTTTGTCATAAGGAGACAAAGAGGTAAGCGGGTTCCAATACAAAGAAGAGGAATTGCTATTGAAAGGATTCTGTTGAATCCATATAACACCTATAGGAAAGGATCAACACAGCAAAGGCATACCCATGCATTGGCCTCATTAAACTCACATATGGGCTTTTTGTAACGAAGGGGTTGTGAAATTCTTCGACCCAGCTTTATTGAAAGGGATCTCAAGACCCGGATTACAATAGTTACTTAATTGCATAATTTAGCTGAAATCTTTTCATTCTTTATCTCGGGACATACATTGCATATAGTATATTTTTATTCTCGATCATGAATATCGAGGACATATATTAGCTTTAAATTGAATTGACATTCAAGGCGAAACGAAGATGAAACGAATGAATAAAAAAGATTTACGTAAACACTAATAAAAAATAATTCTCTAAGCAGCCGAATTAATCAATGCTTTATAACTTAAATGAATTCATTTAAAAGAACAGTTAAGACACTCTTTCTAACTGTATTGTTATACATATATTATTTATATAATGATTATAATTTAAATTCTTGTGTCACAGCATATGCATTACTTTGAAATTGAAACTTTCTTTCACCTTGGGATTTTTGCAACATTAAAAAAAATTCACTTAAAATCGGTTATTCACACCAAAAAAAAAAAAAAAAAAAAATATTTTATATTTTATGATCGTCTTAATTAGTTTTTTCATTGCTAATAATGCTTGTGAATTGTGTTATAAAAAATATAAATTATTTTATAGATGTCTTCTTCAAGCAACTAAATATATAAAAACCTGAACGAGAAGACTCTCTGGCATATTAAGTTCTAGTTGTATATATAATAGAAATAAAAAGTGCTTTAAATAAAAATTTTCTTGTTTTTTGCTTTTTTACTTTTTTTTTTTTTATTTATTTTTTTTTGTTTTATTAAATGTCAAATATCATATAAAAGAATCAAATCAATTTTGACGTTAGAAATATAATGAAAAGAATTCTTGTTCAGTAATAATTATTAATATATATGCTATAAGTATATTACCAGCAAATGAATTCATATTAAAGACGAGAACGAAATATAATAATAGAATAAGAATACTAATTGAAATTTCATTGTGAAATTATAGAATACAGTTAGAAAGCAAGTTATAGGCAAGAATTGAATCCTTTCTCAATATTAAAGGTAATCGAACTCATTTATGATAAATGATTAGACTCATCTAACTCATTAACATATCACTTTCAAGTTAAATTGATAGCTTATGCTTATGGAATAAGCATGCCTATGACGATGATGAAGAGTAAGAAAAGAAAAAACACACACCCATAATACATAACTAGATTAGAGATAGCTTTGCTGTGAAAGTGCCATTTCAATCCTTTCACTATGTTAGCTTTGGAGATCCTTAAAAATATATAAATACATTCTTAACACCGAATGCCGAACGTAAAGGTTATCGCATTCGTCAAATGACGTGAATGCTATAAAATTAAATCTGCACTCATTGAATTGATTCCCTTTACTTTACTTCACACTCTCAAATTTCACTCTCCCTACTTGATATCCAAGCAAATTGACCTTGAATTCAAGATACATAATTATCTAAAAAATGTTGTCAAATTGTATATGAACATATTCATACATATATATGCAAGATATGCGATACGAGCGATATGTGTTCGGCATATCGAATAAAGGAATCTTCCAGCGATATTTCGATCAAATGCCTTACACGTCCTAGTCCTGTATAAATATTTAAATTATCTCAGCGCAGATTGTTTGTTACCTACTTGTCATCATTTCGATATATGCAACCGGAGACATAATGCTTCCTACTTTCGTTTGTTGTTCGCTGCGTACGCCTGTAGCCAGTCAAAGAAAAACAACCATTAAAAATTTGAAAATTTTCTTGTCAATCTATCAATAGATGGATATTGATCTAGAATTTGATTGATGTTGCGCAAAAGTGGCAACAATCAACCAACACGCCTAGCTCACGCATAATTAATGAAAAGTTTTACGACTATGTGTGTGTGCGCGCATTTATGTATGTATGTATGTATGTGTGTATGTGTGTGTGTGTATGTGTGTGTATGTGTGTGTGTATGTGTGTATGTGTGTGTATGTGTATGTATGTGTTTGTGTGTGTGTGTGTGTGTGTGTGTG